>MU869391.1:0-16128 GCA_036418205.1 Ostertagia ostertagi | reverse complement strand
TGGATCCAGTTTTCCAACGTATATATTAGGTTGTCTCATAAATAGTGTCGCTTTTTTCAACCAAAAAATTTTCATCTAAATCCTCATGCTTTTACATCGAGTCATATACCATTCGAAAGAGAATTGTCTGCTCTACAAATGTTGTGTTCTTCTTCCATCTATGTTCCATGGTTTTCAAATTTTAGGCCTGCGAAATGGGAGGTCCCGCCGACAAAAATTGACCAAACCGACAACTAGCTCTAACTTTATTTTCCCTTGCGGAGAAATCAATCAATGATGTACCCTCTACTTACTCATGACCTCTTCTGAACATTCCACCCTTAGGTTGCCGAAAAAGGTTTGCCCTGTTTCTTTTCGAATTGGCCGACCGATAAGCCATGGCAATTTTCAAATTGAAATTCTTCCTCTGAAACGCTATTGTTTTATATCAACTGGTGTATCTTTTGTGAGCACTTCTTCTGCTCTATTCGCTCATTTGTTTTGTTTTAATGTTTGTTAGGAATTAGCTCGAATTTTAGGTGTTTAGGTATAAGGTGCTTTATCCACGAAAGTGACCGCATTTCTTTGAAAAAAATTATCCCTTAGAAAATGAGAAAATCAACCAGGCGTACATTCCTAACTTAGTCATGACTTGTTCTTCAAATTCTACCAGTTTTTCAATGTCTCGGCTATAAAAAAATTTCGACCTAGATCTCAGGTAATGGTGCTTGACCGTCGAGTTCTGGTTGAAAAACCAGGTCTGGAAATGGAATGACGCGACTTGTTGGGAAACCTAATAGTGTAATGTTTAGAAGAGGTCATGCATAAGTAGAGGGTACAGTATTGATTGATTTCTCCCAAGGGGAAGATAAAGTTAGAGATAGTTGTCGGTTTGGTCAATTTTTGTCGGCTGGACCTCCCATTTCGCAGGCCTAAAATTTGAAAACCATGGAACATAGATGGAAGAAGAACACAATCTTGTAGAGCAGACAATTCTCTTTCGAATGGTATATGACTCGATGTAAAAGCATGGGATTTAGATGAAAATTTTTTGGTTGAAAAAAAGCGACACTATTTATGAGACAACCTAATATACATGAGCGGCACAATAACCATTGCCCGACCTATTTTGCATATCTCTACAACTTTTCGCCTTCTTCTAAGCAGTTATAGTAAACTATCGATAATTCGACCGATGTCGAGAAAGATTGATGTTTTTTCCCAGGAAGGGAGTATAGCATAGTCATCCATAATTATCATTATTGAGAGTGCTGCAATAAACGGCAGGGTGTTTGTTTCAGATCCAAGCCTCTGAACAATAAGAAAACAGATTGATGCCGCGACAAGCCATATCAGGTTTCTCTCTCACATACTTCGTTATCAAAAAATCTCTTGGTTTATGCTTCTCGTGTGCGAGAGACGCCATACATAAATATTACTATTTCAATTAAAGAACTGAGGAAGTTAGTCCACAAAGAAAGTAAGGCTAAACGCATTTGCTGTTGATCAATCCCATCTTTGGATTGCCCGCGTACGCATTCTAGTTCCCATTTGCTACATCCGTACGTGGCCGTGAATGCGATGTGGCCTATACAATGACTTGCGGGGGCCAGCCGATGTACAAGTCAGTGTTTTTTATCCTCCCAGACAAGTCTGGTACCAATTAACCGACCCCGGAGGGATGGAAGGCTTGGTTGGCCCGGGCGACTCACGACCCAGGATTTGATCCCCGGACCGCTCGCGTGGTAAGCGTGCCACTTGCCACTACACCACTTCCGCCCCTCCACAAGAAAGGACTGAAGAAACCGAGCCCTTTGGGTTCCGCGCTGGGGACGTATGCTGAACTTTTGGGTGAGGCGGGATGGTACCCCAGCGGTTCGTGACTTCGACTTGCCCCACCCCGGTTGGTACGATAGCGAGCCTCCCTAATGAGCTGGCTGCCAGCGTGGAGCAAGTGCTGGGCAGCTGCGCGTTGGGTCCAGCAGCTCTGCCAGAAAGGTCTGCGTTTCGCTCACCCAGGATGGAAGCCTTGGAGAGGGGACGGACCCGTCTTCGTTTGAGGCTTAGTTCGTGCACCCTATCCCCTCCCCAACATTCAGCATACGGTCCCAGCCGAAGCGCCAAAAGGGCTGGTTTGCTTACGTCCATAGAAAGTACAGCGTTTTAACAGCAGAGACACGTAAGACGTGTCGAGTTTCACCTTATCAGAACCCCTGGATAGGAGTTGCGACCCCGCATTTCTAGGAGTGATGAAAAAGAAGTAAGGCAACAGAAAAATCTAAATTGTCAAAATGTCAAATTCCAAGGTTGTCGTTTTTTGTCGTTTTTTTCTGACTGAGGAAATTCCAATATGAATAAAGTTAAGATAGTGTATATCAATTTTTTATGTTCGGAATTGTGCCTTTCACATGGCCCATAAGCGATCAGAGGCGAAGCCTCGGTGGAAATTCCAACGCATTCGTTTCCTATAAATGTCTCTACGTACCGTACAGACAAAACCAGTGAATAAAATGTCAACGTTATTCGCTTAATATTTATTTTCCTCTCCTTTTAAAATTCACTACTTTTCTGCTTTATTCTAGCTTACGTGATGTGAACTTTTCTTTGCACATTTCAATCAAGGTGCTTTCAAGGTGTAAAATTAATCAGTTTGCGCAGGTCTTAACAGCTCCCCCTCCCTCCCAAAGCAACAACCCCAGAAGAGGTCGTATCGAAGAATCTATTGTGGTTTGGATAGAACAGTAGTGTCAAAAATGTGCGTCGCGGCTAAGGCCGATGTCAGACTTTGCGAATCGCGCGATTCGCTAGCGTCTGCGGTCGCGTCGCGGCCAGTGAATCACTCAATTGGCTGGTACCGCAACGCGACCGCGGACGCTAGCGAATCGCGCGATTCGCAAAGTCTGACATCGGCCTGAAAGTGCGCGACAATGGCGTTAGGGCCTTACAAAGTGATCTGATGGCGAAAAATATGAACTTATGGACGAGATAACTCGTGCATATTCCATGATACGCAACGTGGATTACGACGTATCGGCTATTCTAAATACCCGCAACTTTTTGAATAATGTAAATCAAAAGTAAAATTTCACATTATAATAGATCAATTTCAGCTTTCATCCACCGAGATTTGATCACGAAGACGGATTGATTCCTTTTGAAGATTGTGCTGCTACTTCGCTTAATGTCCTGTATGTTGTATATACTACGACTCTTATAGCCGCCTATTGTGACGTTTTCGTTTTATAAATTATTTTTCTCACATAACCTTGTCTATTCCATAATGCACTACACATACCGTCTGGTTCCGAGAACTAGAAGCGCGTCCAGTGCAGACCGCACAACACAAGTGACGATAATAAGAGAAAGAGATACTTAGCAAATGTCAGTTGTAATTGGTAACAACTGATATATACATCAACCACGGCCACTCCTTTCACTTGATAGAAAAACGATCTGAATTTTGAAAGCCGTCGTCAGTACGTGTGGTGCGTCGCACTCCGACCCGTTCCTGGTTCTCGTAGCGCCGAGTATAGAACAAGCGCTGCCTCTGAATGGACTGAACGCAGAGTCAACCCTGCGTTGCGCAGTTCTCAACGGCCACGTTGCGCAGTTTCGCCCGATTAGACACGTTCTCTCGCGCGAACATTCACACTCGCATGCTCGAGCCGTCTGTGCGTCTCCGCCCATACAGCGTGCGTTGAGGATCTCTCAACGTGCCGTTGCGAACTGCGCAACGCAGGGTTGACTCTGGAATGAACAGTAGCTCATAGATGCTGAGTGAGCAGTCGCAGAGCGCGAACCCTCCTGAGTGTTGCAATTTCCGGTGGTTGTGCGACAAAAAATAGTGGAGACCACTGCGACTGAGGTCGGGGGAGGTATTTTGGTGCAAACAGTTCGCTACCGGACGGGTCCGTCGCGCGGCCAGTAGGGCAGTGTCGGCGGGACCAGTCACAGCGCATACAGCAGTGAATTTGCGTCAATTCAAATACATGTAACATTGTACGTCCTACATCGCACATCACGCACTGCGACTCGTCCGCTGACTCTGCCTTTTGCCGCTCGACGGGAGCCCCTGTGGGGTACTCTAACAGTTTATGAGGATTACAGTAATTTTCGATTTTTGATGGTGAAAGAGTTTAAACCATTTCTCTTCTTTGGAGAGGAAACTAGGGTATTGATCTGTTTTAATTCCAAACGCTTGCAATGAGGAAATTTCGTCTGGTATTATTGAAAGCCGTGGGCTTGTCCGTAGTGAAAAGTCCCCTCGCAGAATGTCGCAGACAGAATTTTTACCCATCTCATGCGGTGACGGAGCAATACATATTCATCCTTCCAAAAAATCATAACATTTATCTGATCCTAAGGTAGACATAAGGTTCCAGTAGAGTTGATACAAGCTATCCTACTTACTATAAAGCGCTTCGTCTGTCGTCTGTCGTTCTGTCTGTCGTTCTGTATGTCTGTCACGAAATTCCCTAGCTCCTCGGGATCCGCCTGGAGGGACCGGGTCAAGTGTGGGATGGGTGGGCAAGGGTCTCACGTAAGTACAAAACACACATCAGCTAAGCGGAGCCCCGCCCACAGTGGGCGTGGCGTGCGTCGAAATGAAGTGTACTGACGACCGAGATTTCAATTCTCTTAGAAAACGACCTCGAAACTGGGCCAAAAAGTGGGTAAAGGTGTGCATTGGTAAGTCACATCGAATTAGGGAGACCCACCCCCGGTGGGCGGGGCGTTCTCCAAAAAAGCAGTGCTTTATGAAAAATTTCATAACTCGGTTGGGAGAAAGCCTACAGAGCAGAAAACAAATTGGTGTAGGGGAGCAATGTCTAAGGTGTTTCCAGCATACATGACGGAGGCCGCCCACAATGGGCGGAGCGCGCTCTGAAGTGTACAGCATTTTCTACAAGTCCTCATAATTCGGGCCGGAGAAGTCTTAGTGAGCCGGAAAAAGGTGGATAGAGGTGGGTGGAGTGGAGGCCAACTGTCAGTGGGCGGAGCACGCACCTAAGTGGGCGGAGTTTGCCAAAAGTGTCGTAATTTGGTTCCAAGAGGTCCCAGAGACCGGGGAAAAAGGGGTAGAGGTCGGCGAAAGGAAGGGGGCCAAATGCTATTGGTGGGCGGGGCACGCACCGAAGTAGGCGGAGTTTGCCACGAGATTTATTGTCCGGAAGCAGTCCGGAGACCGGAGAAAGAGAATTAGCTGAGAATTCAGATATTCGTGGTGTATCAAGCCAAATTTGAAAATTTTCGTCGCACCATCAAAATTCGCCGCAGATCTGTGTTGCGCGCGCAATGCGTGCGGCGCCAACTGGTGTACGTATATGTGGATATCATAGCTGCTGCACTACATTTCTTCATGAAATAATAGAATTCAACAAGAAGCACGATTTGGAGATCAACTGGATTCAACGCAATCAATCATAGGGCGTCAATTGATCTCAAGGTGCAGTTTTGTAAACATACAGATGCTTACTTTACCAATGAAAGATCCACTTTGCTACGAGCAGCTCGCAATATTTAGTCCCGTAAAGATGGAAGAAAGCCTTCATAACAATAAAACGAACGATTTTCAACAAAGATTCCACATTAGACATCAGTATCCTGTTGCAAAGTTAAAACTAGACACTACGGACACTACACGGTGAGACATGGAGAGGAAGTTACCACAAAAGCACCGGCATTAACATATCTTCTACTTACATCACAGCAGATTTCAATACTATCAGCCATAAATTTGACTAGAGCAAGTGGAGAAATTCGCAATAACGCTGAAGGTTACAACGAAGTCATACTAGTGGTTTTAACAAGATTGATCTCGGATGAAAAAGCTCAGTTCTGAAGAGCAGACAACAAGAAGTCAATGTTACGGTAAAACGTCACAAAAATAACAGCATAACAATAAAACGTACAAGAAAGAGTTATTAGGTGAAATATGGGTATGAGTGCTATAAAATATAAGGTATTACTGCCTTCCGATCAAGTGGATACGCTTTGAAAGTCCTTCGGTACCATCGATGAGTAATTTGGCCAGCAAATAATTGATTGACGAGGACAAATATAAAAAGGAACTGAAAAATGGATAAAACTACGACTGGCATTAACACTTTGACGACAGCGCGGGACACATACGTCCCGCACTCTCACACGGAGAGACTTGTTTTTCCTAAATTGTGCCTCCATTTTCATGCTTCAAGACTGGCCCTTCCTACTGTTGGATACGAAAAATAGTTCTCTCGTTACCACTAATGAAATTATTGGTAATGTAGTAACTGTTAATGCAAATTTGTAAAATAAGGTGGGTAGGTTCGCGCACAAGGGCGTGTCGTCAACGTGTTAAATAAGCTTGAGGAATGAAGCAATCAGCGTATCGAAATCACTTTTAACACAAACGCCTATACCACTCCCATACAAAACTTAAGGGCCTTTCTGCATATTAGCGTATGCACCGCTTTGCAAAGTCAATGACCCTGCAGTGTTGAGCATTTAGTTAGCGCGGACACCCCACGGTCCAGTAGACGATAAAAAGCACCATTAGCCGTCGCTTATCCCCCGCAAACGTTAAGGGTTGGTAAGGTGGACCACTGAGCAGTAGGTCGATAACAGAAGATTATTCAAAGATCATGAGAAACTGCGATTGATCTTTTCCATATTTCACCGCCCCTAAGTAAGAGTCAATCTCCTGCAATTTGCAAAAGTACTTAAGTTAAACGGGATGAAAAACACACCTTATAAGCATATGCGCTTGGAAGCACCATCCACAGTGAAAGATATATACCAATTTCAAATAGGAAATGAGGGCACGATACATAAGTCAAACCAGCCTCCATAGCAGATTCCATGAGCGTAATTGTAAATTAGTCCTGAACCTGGAGATGCAAATGCTGAATAAGTCTTCACATTCGCAACCCAGTAGCACTTGCATTATATGTGAAGAAGGTTATGTAGAGGTGAACTAAAACGAGACTGAAATACGAAAGCAACAAACCGTCTGGTGCTTTCCTTAGCGCAGCAATATCTCTAGAAATTAGGTGCTGCTCTCGATTGCAGAACAAGGAAGAGCGCTACTCCAAACCATTGGCATGGAGAGATTTCCGACGTGGAAAACACAAGACCTTAAACAAATGCTCAAAAGTTAAATTCACACATTCTGAGCAACAAAAAAAAACGTCTTCTGTCAAGATGAGGATTTACACTGGCAAAACTATTCAGTTTTGATTGCAAAAAAAGAACCGTGAATGTTGCTAAGTTTCTGGGATGCGTCGCGAATCAAAAGCGATATGTTGACCGAATCTTCAACCTGACCATCGGTTAGTTCACCACAGATATTGTGATAACCAAGCTCAAAAAAATAACCAGCAGAAAAATACTAACAAATCGTGAGGAAAAATCAAGAGGTAATTACTGAACAAACTTATCTTACGCTGTCATCATCAGAGTCAAACAACAAGTGGTGGAAAACTCAATTTTGTTTTGAACAAAGTAAGGCAAAAAATTTGGCTTTCAAAACAAAGTTGTGATATCTAAAGCCATGCCCCAGGATCACATTGGTGTGGCTCTGGCACACGAATGCGAATGTGTTAGTGCGAAATGGGCCGACACTAAAGAAAAAAGGAAAAGAATCCGTCAAAAACGCTAGGTTGAGGGCTTACTCACCTTCCTAGTCGGCTGTGCTAAAGGAAATGAGAGACTGAGAGCGCTACAGATGAGAGAGGCGCCAGAAAACAGCCTGGTAAAGAGATTAACCAACTCTGGGCACCTCCCAGCAACTACTGTTTGCAAGGCCCAGCATCTTCTCTTCTCGGGTTGGTTTCCGCGCGTGGAATGCACATTGTGACTGTCCTCTAGGAGCCAATACTATAGACAGAAGGGGAGTGTTCACACGACCTCAGCCTGTGATGTGCCTTTAAGCGTTCACAAGCTACTCTGTCTTACATTTCGATTTTTCTAGAACTCGAATGCCTCCCATGGAATGGTGTCGCAACTGGTTGCCTAATTTGCAGCCCGGGAGCCGTGCCACCCCGACTGTCTTGTCCCAACATTGACAAACTTTAGCCCGATTTCATATCCGAAATCTGTCTTCAAAGACCAGGTCCATATAATCTGGAACATTATCTAAATAATGGCTTTGATTTTTAAGATGAGCCTATTGGTTCGATCCACACCCTAGAGAACTTGACTTGACCATTCATCTCAGAAAAGTAATGATCTGTTAAGGAACAAATCCGAAAATGATGAAGTCTAACTAAGCCAATAATCGAATTGCCCCAATGGGAACGCGACCAATTCCTCTGCGAAGGCTAACTAGGATTCACACTACGCCAGCATTGTGAAATTGTTACACAGTAAGCCTCCGCCGTTTTCAGTCGCCGCCAGGGTAAGTGGCAGGAAAAAACAACGTACGCATGCTTGAGATCATCCTTTTTCATTAATTGGAGACATTATAACGTGTGATACTGTGATTAGATGATGACCAAAAATAAAACTCATTACGAGTAACCATAAGTACTAATGAACACAGATCAACCTGCATTTCTGGAAGGAGAAAATTTTAGGCCTAAAAATTAGTAGGCCCTTACCGTAGCTATTGGTAGCAATGCCTTTCGATTCGCAGACAATCGTGAGTGGTAGTATGGTATAGTGAATGAGCCCTACCACATAATGAAACAAGTTCATTGTGGTATCCGAGTAAACAGAAATGCACAGCTGAATAATGGATTGGATAATATATATGATATGCATTATACAAATATATTGCGCCAAAATTCACATCAAAAATTAGTAGCAAAGAAACCCACAGATTCCCAAAGTCTTCGTACAACATGGAAGAGCACCAGACTCAAGGCAATAATTGTGGTGGACCAGTTATCTGGAAGAAGTCACAATTTAGATGCAAAATCGCGCTAGCATTTCATTATAAGATGTCAGCGCTCCTCAACACTACCTTGATCACGTCTATATGGTTGAACCCAGCCCTGACTTGACGGAATTTCTCGTTCCATCACCTGCCAGATGCAAGCACAACTCCACAAACGAAATGGCCTTCTTGCATTTTACCTTTATTTTACCGGAAAGAAGTGCCCAAATAGAATTTGAGGAAGGGGATTAGGATGGCTTTTGGCTTCACTGATGTGGCTTGCAACCCAGAGCCACGCTGACCAGGCGCCGAGCAGCGCGGAGATTCCCCGTGTGCTGTTCCGTCCATTTAATGATGACACTTATCCACCAACACCAACAAACATTTACAATTCTCTTAGGTTTTCAAACCCTAGATAAAGATGCACTCTCTTTGATGTCATTTTCACAATCGACGCGGGTCAGTATTATGTCGTCCTGTAAATGCAATAAATCTTGGTCTGGTACGCGATCTGGTGCAGAGCCTGTCGAGAGTAATTGCTTTAATTATTATTTCCTCTGTCCACATCCACCAGGTAAATCCACTAAATCGTTGAGGTCACTACGCATACTTCACTAATGGGAATGTTACGATTGTAAGACTTGCGAGTTGGTTTTGCAAATTTCAAAACACTACTTGTTAAAGCCAGTTCCCCCAAAATATAAACTAGTTTTTGGATCCACGTATCGTTCATTAACTTACAGTCGAGCAAGCCACCAAACTATTGAACTGAGGACATATTCACAGAAATTGCCAAATCGCCAACATTCAAGGGTCTCGTACTGCTAAGGTCTGAGGAAGACATAAATTATTTGAGTTTCATACCGACTCTCCGAAGTGGATAAATCCGTTTAGAACGAGACCCAGCAACCAACCTCTCTACAAGGATATAGTACACCATCTACATTGACCTTGGATTGTTTTTCGCTTGAGTTGTACGTGTGCGCAACAAGGGTAATGTGATTAGTTTGCTCGAGAAAAAGTTCCGCATCTAAGCGACTTATCAATGAAAATGATGGATCTTCACCATTTTTACAACAAATCCGTCCAGACATGCAATAAAGGCGATCCCACATCAAGGACTTGATCTAGAAAGGGAAAAAGGCGAGGCAGACAAAATTCGAAGGCTACGCTTACTTTAGTTTCAACCTTCCGACCGAAATTTCAATGGGAGGTGGAGTCAGGGCAGTTTCGATAATCGCATCATTCACAACTATAATTCTCTCTAAACTACTGCTGGACGCGTAAAACAGGGACTAGACTCCTCGAAACTATCAGAAGTTGTTACACCTAAACGCTATCATCGCATTCTAACAACAAGAGAAGATGTTTCTTCAGTAACTCACACTAGGGAAACCGTAGATACAGAAATGTTAGATGACTACGGAATGAAGTCGAAAAATCTCAATAAAAGTGGTGATAAATCATAGCTCCACGTGTTATGTGGTAGTCGTCACCACGACTGTCAGCAGCTCATTCTGCTGGTCATGTGCCGCCAAATCAAAGGTAATGATAAAATCAGATACAGCACTGTCTTCGAAACAATATCACGCAATAGCACTAATGAGAAGGATATAACTCTCTCAAGTAAATTTGACCTACGCTGTGGTTTCACTGGAGTGAGGAGAATGAAGAGTTTCTTCAACGGCTGCGAAGGAGCTGTCATGTCATGTGAAATGGCGCCACAGAAAAGGAGCCATGATGCGACCCAAAATGAGCCTAATAGATAAAAATGCCAAAACCACCTAGAATGAAGTTTGGATTAGAAGTCGAACTGGGACAAAAACAAAAGACTCACTTCTTCGGAACAGAAATCGCCTGTATAAACTGAATCCTATCCTTTAAATAGAGAGCTGAAACTCCGTAGGTTGTTAGTGCAGGTATGATAGAAGGACATGATGGAAAGAACAGAGTGAGCATGCATGCCAAAGAGAGGCCCAGGGTGACAGATACCAAATAGAACGGCAACAGCGGCACCATGGTCTGGAATTTTCCGGTCGTTGCTTACATCTATGAAACACGTGAGAAAAATGCACATAAAACTGAACAGGACATGGAAAACAATTCATACAATGCGACTTCACTGCTTCAAACAATCGAAATTTAAGAAAACGGTGATAAAACGATAACTAAAGAAAAAACCGCCGAATATATCGAGGCATCTTGGAGTGACGGCACATAAGCTCACATTCTAAAGAATCTATCGATTGTCGAAGCCTCAAGCGGCGGCAATGTATATCGAATGACGCTTTTTTGGACATCCACGACACTGCATAGTGCATAAAACAGCACGTGGATATTCCGATGGAGTGCGGTGGAATTGCTTTGATAGGAGACACAGGTTTCAGAAATACATACAAAAAGGTTTCGCAAAACGATTTGATTGCCGTAACCTTTCAAAAATTGCAGGATATGGTAGACGCTTTGCGGTAAAATAAATATATACTTTTTGATTCCAGTAATTTGTTCGAATCTGTTCCAATCTATTTTTCTTTGCTGTAGGGTAGCAAATCCCACATACCTAATTTAACGATGATCTTGGAGCAACTGATAGAGGCTGACAGCTCGATGAGTAAACAAAAGTCTTTTGCATTGAAAACAACTATTTCCGCTCAAACAGCTCCCAGAAAAGGCGGAATTAAAGCGCAGGCGCGGATGAGTCATGCCGTAATGCGCACAGAAGCGTAAGAGAGACAGTTTACGAGACTGAAAGAAGAGGCATTCAGAAAGAAAGGCAAACTACCAAAGAAAGACACAGTCGAAACGAAAACGAAAAGTGGGAAGTCAATGGTAAGAGGACAGAACAGACGCACGTGAGAGATAAAAAGCTTGCGAAAAAAGTACATGCAGACTTAGAGAGTATTTGAAGGAGTGGTGGAAATGTCAGAAATATCTATAAAAATATGAATGCTACCAAACTTGAATTGTATGGTATGATATAACATTGGCTTGTACGTGGAAGGGGTTATCCGCATTCGAATGTCGTTATAGTTCTGGTAAAAGAAAAATGCGTCGGCGCACTCTCGAGGAGTCGATCAACCATATACGGCTCTTCAGTCGTTGCTTACAACAATACTTCTTATTAGTTGGCTTCATAGTAAACTAAAGAATAGCGACAAAACATGTAAAAAGTTGACATAAACAGGCGTGTCCGTCGCTGCGGAAAAAGACGAACTGCGGCGGCCCAGCCAGTCGACTACATATAGGTAACCGTCCCCGCAAATTACGGTGCGTAATACATCGGCACCAATCTTAGGATGGCCTTTCACGCGCTCTAAGATTTACGACCTACTGAAGCTCACATTTCAAAACCATCACGAGGTATGACGAGATTAAGGTCAGCAAACAGCATCCCTTGTCCTTAACTTTTATGTCTCCATGTAATTCTTGTTTAAATATGAAATCATAAGTCATTAGGAGACAGTCCCGTTCGGAAGGGAGGACAAAAAACTGCTGGAATACTGCAAAGGAATCGCAATATGAAATTTAAAATGTACCCATTACTGGTAAGATTTTTTGAAATCTTCAGGCTTCAAGAACATAAATATTCGCCATCACAAAGTCGACAAAAAACACATTTAAAACTAAGAGATCTTGACGAAATACATATCCTTTGTGCTGATTAACAATTTAACGAGATTCTTACCAGGTTATCACTGATGCAAAAACCAAGTTTCATCAAAAGCAACCTTTGCAATGTTTCGTATTTTATATGTGCAAACTTGTCAACTATAACATATCTTGAGAGTTCTCAGGCAGAAAACATGAACAAAAAGAAAGTATATCAGTTCTTCAGACACATAATCGGGCTGCAGAAAGAAAAAAAACGAAAAATCGAATCGCGACTGCACTCTGGTGTTCGATCGATACGAGGGCAGCTCAGCAAATAGGCCAATGTTGCAATGGCAGTATTCGTTGGAATTAACATTCCATTCTTTTACGCAATTTCCATACCAGTGAGACCACGAGCGTGAATGACTTCTGCTGCGTCGGAAGCCGTACGAGTCAAATGACTTCCAATAAGGATGGAAGTGTTGTCCATGGATCGCAAAGGCAATTCATTGCAAAAAACTGAGTCACTGCCTCACAAGCAAGTCGATGAAGAATAGGATGTACGTCCACAACTTGGACGACAACAGCAATGAAAAAATGAACTATTTGCAGGAATGTTTAAGCTTATTTTAAGGTTGGTCTGATGAGGTCATTACTGCCGAAAGCTCACCAATAAATAGTACAATTGCCAGAGCTTCAAGAATATACATCAAACCAACATCAAATGAAGCTTAGAGAGCACTATTTTATGATTACCACGAGTAATAAAACAGGTTCGAATGATAACTCAACCCAACCTCGCTCGGTATCAGAGAGGAAACGCTGGTGGTTGAAGACGTCATTAGAAACCCGTACGATCGAATTTCTGTCTGCGAAAAGACAACGATTCTCCAGAATCAATGCAACTAGAAAAAATGGTCACGTGCGTGGCTCCAAGCGGGTTTTTTATTACCAAACGATATTGATCAAGCTGGAAGCGTTTTTACGATGAAGCGATAAAAGATGAAATGCCGGGGCATTCCAACCACCCTGAAATTTTATACATTTATTTATTTTAATACACTCCAAGGTGTGGAAAGCAATAGAACTATAGAAGACCTACACGTGGGTTCACCATTCTGCGCCATAAAAGTGGACAGTGAATAAACTGTATATGTTGTGCTTTCCTAGATGAGGTAGCGGAAAGTCATCTAGTGAGATAATCGTTTCATTTAGGAACGCAAGGAGAGCGATTCAATTTTGCAAAAAACGGACCAACATGCCCGCTTCCCGATAAAAAAGTTTTTTCAAAGTATGACTTTTTTCCCAAATTATTGTGCTTTCGCGAGGATTCATCGCAACATAACTTCACCCCGAAGTAGCAGTATGCAAAATCAGAGATTGCTTTTACAGTCGATATCTGAAAGTTGGGGTAGGCGTGTCACCGGAAGTGACGTGCACTTGATAGAAGTGCGTGGATAAGCTGTTGCCAGCATGCTTTGCTGATATCCATCGATGTATGTTGGAAACAGCTATCCACATAGCTTCTATCAAGCGCACGTCACTTCCGGTGACAGGCCTACCCCAACTCTCTGAGATCGAGTTATCTATTGAGAGCCCTCATCTACTATTTGTACATCACAAAGTCCTGAACTTACGGTTGAGAAAAGCGACGACGACTGGCAGCGGAAGTTATACGACGAATGGCTTTCTCTTCTTGTGTATAAAACTTCAGGGTAAGTCTACGTGAGGCCGACCCAACTGCAAATGAAGTGTGCAAGCTATGACGTAACATCAAGTTCGAAGGGTAGTCAGCAAGCATGCCACTAATTGACGATGTTTGTCTTCGGTTCACGGACATGTCGAGAATTGATTTATGATTGTTGCAGCCGAGTGGCATGAGATGCACTCTATTTAACCCAATTATATAGTTCGGATACTCCAAACGGCTGGTACGTGCTGTGGAAAACTAGTGAACCCAGATAACTTTGACTTTGTAACAAAAAGGTGTTACTGTTACGAAAAATTAAACAGAAAGCCAGTTTAAGGCAATCGCAAGCTGTCCGTCTTTGTTTATCGATTAATGTGATCAATTAAATGAGACAATTTCTTTGCAAGATCTCAGATTATTTATCTAACAAGAATCCTGGGTTGTGAGCAAAACTTCAAAAGTTGGATTCTCTTTCATGCCCCTGTTTTATAGTTTCAGTTAACAATCACAAACTAGCCAAAATCTGTTAAATTAGTTTTCTTACTTTTCGGTATATGTTTGAGTCCAGCTAACCATTCCGACATTTCTGTTGACGGATCTTGAATATGATTATAAATAGGAAATTGGATAAAAATAAAGAACAGGGATCAAGGCACGTGAACAAAAAAGAAAGGTTTACGGACTACTTGATTTTTCCTCAATGGTCCTGCCGCGATGGCTAGAGCACAGACGATTAGAGAACGGGTGAATGCCCTAGGACTAAGCCTTGGAGAGGAGAGGGACCCGCGAGAGAGCGCAGAGGCGGTTGAAGGTACGATTCTGCAATGCCCTATACTATCGGAAGGGATGAGAGTCTGATTCCACCACTTGAAAGGAGAGAGTAGAAAGAAAGAACCCAAAGAATCGAGATTAGACACTGGGATGCTGGTCTACGATCTCTGAATGGATACATGATCTAAACAGCCGAGAGTCGGTGGCGCAATCTATAACTGCTTTCTCCTCTCCTTGACAACCAGCGATGCGAACATCGCCCCCCCCCCTGACTGTAAAGCACCACAGCTACATATTACAAAGCCAACTCATGAATGATAGATGATCGAATGAAGACTCGAACAGTCAAGCACAACTTGATGAACGAGAAGAGAGACTGACAAACTGATAAATGCATCACCTACAGAGAAAGACGGCCTTTCTTTTAAGATCCACTAAAACCTCTCCAGCTCTGAAGAAAAAAAGCACGGTCTAAAACCTATTTTCTTTGTGAGAAAACACGTCAAATGTCGCAATGGATCGCTTCAAGCGCCTCCTTTCCCTCACAGTCCTCACCCACGTCAGGAAGGAGTAAACATATCAATATCCATAAAGCAGTGTCTACAAATGCACTAATGAACTATGGTGGTCTCAGGAATTCATGAAAAGAACGAACCATACGTTAATCAGGAGAAAGGAGACTCCAAATAATAGGAGTGAGGCATCCAATATTAGGCGTAAGTGACCGCGCCAAACCGTGGCATGCACACTGTGCGCCTCATCTTACGCTACGACTTGTTGTATGGGCTATCAGTACGAAAGTTTGCGGAGGAGAGGTGTCGTCATTCCCGCATATATTCGATTACGACTATCATAGAGTAATAAGACACACTAACGTGAAGAACAGCTTCGACTAGAAGTATTCAGGTGAGGGATGAGGAGAGGGCATCTTGGTGGAGCAGGGTATTTGACACTACAACAAACACATTTTTTGGGCGCAATATGGTTTAGGGGACAGGTTTAAATGGCACAATTATGGTCATCATTATTCCTAGGCTGTAATAGTCGCCCAATGGCCCCTATTCATAAGCCTATGAGGCGGAGAAACACCGCAGGAATAAAATTCACACACCTCGGAAATCCCTTGTGAGGCTCACCATAAGTTGTAGAAAAGGATGTCAACGTAACCTTGGCGCTGTTCTGCGAAGTGCCCTCCCCTTTTCTGCAGGTAGTTTAGCATTTTTAAAAGTTCAGAAGAACA
>MU869390.1:31680-45092 GCA_036418205.1 Ostertagia ostertagi | reverse complement strand
GATGCTAAGTCGGTTATTACTTTCTTATAGTCGAGCGTTCACAAATACAGCGTGACTGGCTAGTTTGCAAGTCACCATCAAAAACTGGCTCCGTTTTGAGGCGTGCTCCATGATGCGTCTATTTCGGGTACTGTAGCAAGGTGGCTGTGTGCTTGCGACGTGCGCGCCAACACTTCGATTTCAAACTGAGCATGTCACACTCCAGTGTTGATCTATCTAGTATCGAAGTTTCATGGTTTATTTCCTTACTTTCGTATACACATACGTCTTTGGGACGATACTTTATCATTGGCATTTGCGTGCGGCAAATTTTGTCATGTGATTTTGTTTCGCTTGGGAGGAATTACCGCGTGTTACCCGTTTACTGGTCTGGTAACACCCAAAGTTCGTTATGTAGTGGCTAGATAAGCTCGCAAGAGCTGCAACCAAGCTTTTACGTTAGAGTGGGCTTCTTCTTTTTTACGGTTCCAGTGTGAAATAGATGCGAATCATCCTGCTATTTTGCAAGTGCGATCGACCCTTACGAAGGCTTCTTCCTAGTGTTTTTTGATGAGAATAATAGTTCCATATATCCCTGAAGTTGCTCTGCCATCAATACAAGCATTTATACAACCAGCATGCCGGGATTTCAAGAAGATCGAGCTAGGAGTGTACTAACCATAAGTTCTGGGTGTGGTTCACTAGGACAGAAAGCGAATTTTTCGCGTTTCGCAGCGCGAAACATTTTTCGCTGCGGGAACCTCAGGTCCACCTCTGATCATCAGTGGACCCGATGTTCCCTGCTCTAATGAACCACACCCCCAAGTTCTACATTTTCGTATTGAAGTTTTGCTGCTCCTGAGATTTCCTTTAAACACTCAAATTTTCATTTGGCGATCCAAGTAGGTATGTTAATTGCCATTCTCAGCTTTCAGCTTTTATTTGTGCCCGTGCATCCATCTAAAATTGACCATTAATGTAATATTTCAACACGTTTCCGACTACTCTTTGTGTTTTCAGTACTGTTATCCGTTGTGTTTATTCACTAGGTGACTTTACTGATTACATTTTGTTTACTTTTTAATCTTTATGGCAGTTGTGTAACTGCGTAGTGTCTCGATGACCTGTCATTTATGCAGTAATAAGTAACTTGAGCAGCTTTGCGTATAATCCTTTTAGAAAGCAGATGCATGGCACTGAGAGGAAGAAGTCAATGGGTATGCCGCGCTGGGGTGTGCCTGGTTCAACTATGAAGACACCCACGAGGCCGCGGTTTACTATTGGAGGAACGCAAATCAATTCATCCTCTAAGAAGTAAGCTACTAGTAGTTATAGCTTGCCTACCAACTAAGAATTTGAAAACTTAAACGTAGCGTAGACTTGAACGCAACTTTTTGCAGTCTTAATACCACATAAGTAAACAACACCGTGGAGGTAGCGCACATTAAAAATTTTTCAGTTGTCTAATTTTCTTAATTTGTCATCGAATTTGCCTAGGCTAGTCGAACTTCTCACTCAGTAACTGGTACCGTCATGAAAAACGAAAAGTCTGAACGTTGCACGGAAAAATTGACTTCTTACTGTTGGTGTCCAAAAACTGGATATTTTTGCATACTTTAGTGATGCCAATGCAGGCGGACAACCTCGCTTCAGCATCGGAGGAGCGGTACCTGCCAGTGCGCGGAGACACTCAGTGTTCAGGTCTCTCACAAGTAATTTCAAAGTAAGTATTATGAGCCACTTTTAATTCCGCATGATATTTTAAGCTTTGACCATGATATTCACCACGAATTTTGTCGCCCTTTTCCTGCTTTATTTGTCTGGGGAAAGTTACTAGGATTCACTCCAAGTGGAATTTTTACTTTTATTTTTAATCTTTGAGAAAGGATATATTTCATTGTTCCATTGTGAACAAGACGCTATTTTACACAGGATACACGGCCGCTATCTTCGAAAGAATATCAGAGCGAGATGGTTAGAACGATTTACGAGTTCCTTCTTGAACATGACGGAGAGGTACGTTTTCGGTTATCTAACGTGATCACCTTCACAGCATGATTATTCCGTGCCTATTGTCTACAGCCGTTGGCTGCCACAGCAACAACAACCTCAATGTCTTACAGAATAGGTATCCAGGTATACCTCCTTGAAGAAGTTTCAGAAACTCGATACTTTTTCATTCGTTGTATCTGTGGCTCTATATCTTGTTTTTTGACCGGTAGTAAAGCACACCACTAATAGCGAGTCCCTGAGGGAATTACTACATACGTAAGAGGAAACTTCTGTTGGGGGAAAGGATTAGCAAGGTTATTGATGATCAATTTTTACCGGGAGCATGCATTACAATCGGTTTTCCAGCGCGGCATGCTGTGTACGGCAAATTCAATGCTGCAGACCATATGTAAGGCAGATGTTAGACTTTGCTATGCGTTATTAGCTAACGGTTAATCTCGTAGCAGGACGCCTGCCTAGTGGCCCTGCAGCGGAAGATCCTAATGTTATCTAGGGCGCTGCTACTTTTCTTTTCGTCAATCTGTGTGTTATTGTTTTTTGTACGTATGTTTAGTGATCTCCTGCTCAAATAACTGTTTGTGTCCACGATGTCGATGTCTAGTGTACACTTACAGTTTTCACATTAATATTCTGTTTAGAATTGCTTGCCAGAACGAGTTATTCGCTCACCGACAAAGCAGGACTTCGTCTGCATGTTCGAAAGCATCTACCAGCATCTTAATCCTGATTTCCAACTGAAGAATGTTATTGAAGAAGTAATTTTATTTTCAAGCGCAGCAATGCTAATTAAACTGGTTAGAGAAGACAACTTGACGAACGAATGGTGCTTGCAGGTGCCAGCAATCTTTCGCGAACTTGGCTATCCTACAGCTATCAAGCCAAGCACCATGCAAACTATAGGAGCTGCGCACTCATGGCCGACACTACTCGGTGCCCTCACCTGGCTAATCGATTTTGTTAATGTTCGTGTTTTGATGACGGCTTTTGCTCTAACAGGATGGAAATAACTCGTTGAAACCATTACTTATTTAGGTAAGCATTAAGCTACAAGGGAAGGTTGGACAAGAACTCCTTCTAGGTGGAGATAATTCAAGTGGTACTTTAAAAGCGGTGAGTTCTCTTATTTCAGTAAACGAATTTGCCGTACCCAGTGATGTTTTGAATAAACTGTTCTATGACTTTTCATTTCTAGTATAAGTACAGTTGGTTGAACGCTGGATTCAAGGAGTATGTGCAGAATAGAGAAGCGTTCATGGATGAAAGTGCTTTTGATAGTTAGTTTATTTACATCATTATTACAGCAATGTTTCTGGAAAGTTTTGCTCGCGCATTATATCATATTTAGATAAGATCCAGGCTCTGCGTCAGTGGTATGAACAGCAGGAAGATTTCGATACTCAAAAGAAGGCTATAGAAGCCAATCTTGAGCAGATCATTGAGGAGTGCAAAGAACTAGAAGCGGATGTAAGCGCTTCAAACATTTTTTTTTCATGTTTCCATGCAGTCTGTTTGACTACCGTTCCACATACTTTATTCTCTTATGCCATCGCTTCAAGGTTTTCCAGAACAGCATTCCTGTATATTATGACATGACTGGAATCAGTAAGACGGGGATATGGTGCGGGATCAGAAGTTATGCTTCCACAGAGTCACTGCACTTCCTCGGAAATCAAATGTTTTCACCTACGTGTGACTTGTTGGGGGGAAGGAGTTTTCATGACGGAAACTGACTTACAGGACAGTCAAATTTTGTCGTATGCATTCGTCCTGTCGTGCACACAGAAAGCCTTTCAGGTCTTCAATCCATTGACGACGATGCCATTTTTCGCGCTTTCTAATGCTTCCTAATTCTGCACTGTATGTACACCAACAGTCATGCTATATGATGAAACCAGGCAAAAAAGTTGTGGGAAACCTTCCTTCATCTCAGAGTCTTATTTGGCTTCTTGGAGAGAGCCTAAAGCTTCTCGTCAAGGTGGGCGAAAAATGTCGGAGCAGGCTTGAAAATTTTTTATTTCTTCGCCACATCCGAATCCCTTGATCTCATTTCGCTGCGAGGTCTATCACAGCCCTAGCTAACCGCTGGCAAAGGCCAGATCCGTACATCTAAAAAAAACTTTACACGACGAAGTGCTCCACTTTTTTCCTTCACTAGAACCCTCTCTGTGAAATATATGCGCATACTGTGGTCACACAAATACTACAATGGCGTTTTGATGAACATTATCGTAAGAAGTGTGAAATTTGTGCAAAATACTTTTTATTATGTCGCAGTCTGGCATGCCGTATTGTCGCCAGTATGTTATATTTGTTCACCTTCAAACACAGGTTTGATAAGATTTGAGGTTACTACGAGGCTATTCAGGTGTTCATTGCACTAGGATTTAAGGTTGATTGTTCGTCCTGTCGAATAGATGTGGGGGGGGTCGCATTTTGTGATTCACGTGGGAGAATTCGTTGCTGGAGAAATCTCAGAATTGGACATAATTCAAAGTGGGCTGAAACGGTTCAATCCCATCAGTTTCACTGCATGGAGTACATCTGAATCGACTAGATGTCAGCTTCACCTTGCATTAAACTTTTTATTCTTGTGCTCAACATTTTACTCATTTTTTAAGAAAGGGAAGGTGGAACGTATACAAGATGACATTGCTCGTCTTGACGAAGATATCGCTAAGGCCACCGAGTACAAAGAAGAAACAGAACAGCACGAAAAACAGTTGGCTGAACAAGCTGGTATGTTTCTACTTGATGCAGTGGTTTTGGTATCAGCTTGCTTTACTTCTGCTCTAAATCGCTTCTTATGTTCAAATAATCCGCTTTGAGGAAACTGTGAACATAGAAGTAGCTGCGGTCCGAAAACAAGCTGAGGAGTACCACACCAAACTCGCAGAAGTTGAGAGTGCCATTAAAGCTCAAGAGGAAGGGGAAGGACTGTGTGGCACTGAAGCACGAGCTCTTATTGCTGAAGTAGATCAGGTAGGAAAATTTCTGGTGTACTTTTGGTGTTTTGCTTTCCATGTGATGTTCTCCTTCATTGTTTTTCCTCAGAATAAACTCACCATAAGAAAACTGAAAGCTGAACTAGAAGACCTTTGCAAACAACACTGGTTGGCAGTTCCAAAAACTAAGAGTGCTCTTGCAGAGGTGAGATCCTTCTAAATCATTGGTGTGCGTAGTACTCTCATCAATTTCTTTTCTTACTATTGACCTGAATGAATACTTTCCTACACTATCCGTTGCAGCAACAAGACCGCTACCATAAACTGGTTATGGATATCAGAAGCCTCTCTTTGAGCGTTCTTTCGGAAGATACAGTCGTAATTGATGAAAATCCAATGGATGCTAGGTGAGTGTGAAGTAACTGCACACGTATTCGTTGAATCGTAGGTAGTTTTTCTGTTCTCGCGACATTTTTAAAAGGTCTTCCCTTTTTCTAGAAGCCGAAAAGTTCTTTTCAAAAGAACCTCAAAGGATTTAGAAAAATTGCTCCACTCTTTTAGAGCTCTTCATACTGCCATCACGAAAGACTGCAAACGTCTCCTAGAAGAGACTGAGGCCAAGTTTCTACAAAAGGAAGTGGGATCTTGAGCAAATGATAAGACAGGCGATTTCCGAAGCCGAAAACATCAGGTAATGTTTGAATGTTAAAGGATAAATAAAGCATTTGCCGTTGATCAATCCCTTTTTGGGATGCGGCACGCATTCTACTTCCATTTGTACATTCGTAGTGGCGTTTGAATGCGATGTGGCCTATACAATGACTTGCGGGGGCCAGCCGATGTACAAGTCAGTGTTTTTATCCTCCCAGACAAGTCTGGTACCAATTAACCGACCCCGGAGGGATGGAAGGCTTGGTTGGCCCGGGCGACTCACGACCCAGGATTTGATCCCCGGACCGCTCGCGTGGTAAGCGCGCCACTTGTCACTACACCACTTCCGCCCTTGCCTTTCAAGCATTCAACGGGGCTTCGAATCCCCCCAAACGCATGTTTGAATGTTGCTCAAAAAAAATCCGATTATTCTAAGGGTAGTCCATTTCAGGCAAGAAGATGGAGTGATCAGTGGTAAACTTCGCGAAAGACAGCGTATGGAGTCGCGGGCAGAGCGCCAACGCAAAAGGGATCGAGATGATTGGGAAAAGGATGTCATTGCCGCAGAGGCAGAGATAGGTTTGTGTTAAGCATTGTACAGGATTTGCACGAAGCTTACAAGCACGAATGCTTGCGTTGTTTCGGTTGTGAATGTTCGCTGCAGTTTTGTATTGAGTCAGTAGAAGTAATTCTATAGCGGGATCCGGAATCGGAGCGAGCTTCAAATTTGGACCTGGCCCCTGGTTGATTTAAATAGCGTCGTTCGAATTTCAGTCGCTAATTCGAATTTCGTCCGTGCCGTTTCACGTTCTTTTAAAATGACCTGGGGCTTTCTCTTTGATTTTAGAGATGTCCTGTCATCATGGGTATGCGAGGTTATATTGCGCTCGCGGACAAACAAATTATTTTTTATTATAGATCTTCCTTGCATGTTGGCTACACTTTGATCGGAGAGACTGACTTCTCACTTCGCTGAGTGCCACACCCTGTCTACCGCGCAGTTCATTGAGAAGAGTTTTTGTCGTCAGAAAGACCCAAACCTCTCATAGTGGGAATGAAGCACGTTCTAGTGAACGATCATCGAGAGTAATTGGTAATGAATCATGAATCCTTGAACCGCGAGTAGACGTTGGTACTCGTTGGAATTTTTATATGTTGGGTTGCGTAGCCGTTGGCCCAGCGTGCATCCCTAACAAGGGAGGTCTTTCAGGGCAAGGTGCGCTTTTTCAAAACGGTTTTGTGCATATTGTAGGGACGCATGTAGGGAACGCAAAACCATGTTTCATTTTCGCTGAACGGTTATAGCAGTACCAAAAAGAAGCATAAGGTACTGTTAAGGGTTCGATCCCCGTGGCGACTAAATTTTGCATTTGGGTTGGCGCCTACGGTTTGGTGCCAAATCGCCACTATATCAAAATCAAATGTCCATTTCATCGTCAGACCATTTGAAGCAAAAGTGGCCCCCAACCTGATTGCAAATTTGGTCGTCGCGGGGGATGAACCATCAAGAGTATTATTCACCACTTTTTTGGTACTACTAAAACCGTTCAGCGAAAACGAAACATGGTTTTGTGGTCCATACATGCATCCCTACAACATGTACTAAACCGTTCTCAAAAGAGCGCACCTTGCCCTGAAGACCTTCCTTGTAAGATACTTAAACAAGCACATTTGTCGCTTTTCGCCGCCTCGAAAACATGTTTCTTATTTCTATATTTTACATGTGAAAGCAAGCAGAAATGAATTTCAGATCGGCTGGAAAATGAGAAGGAGATGTTGGAAAACAAACGCCATGAAATTAGCAGCCTGAAGCGGGTGGAGCTCCTCTAATTTTCTGTTTGCAGTCTGAGAATAATTCAAAATCAGAATTGGTGTAAATTATTTCACTCCAAATAAAAAGGCATGTTCGTCCAGGATTTGGAAACTCTTCGAGCAGAAAACGTTGAATACTCGAAGATATTGGCTGAGAAGCAGTTGAAGATTAGCGATGCTGTTCTGTCAAGATTCCATGTTATTGTCAGTGATCTAGACATGATGAAGGTCTCTTTTTTTCTAAGTTTATTTCCGCTCATTCATATATTCAGTCTTATCCAAAGAACAATTTGATCTGTTGGCCTGATATTTTTCTCATCGTTGTGATCCATTGCTTCTGAGCTCAAGTAGCTTTTTTACTGTTATGACCGCTAATGTATTTCAACTTTTATGTAATTATTCCATTTTGTAGGAGGCGCGGGAATGGATGATGAGAACATGGAAGATCTGGTTGCGATGGGTGATCTGATTCCGACCGATTCTCTTTTGGACGAGGGATTTGATGAAGACTAGGATTGTTGTACGTTGTAATATATTACATGTCACAGTTTCTGGAGGCATTTTCATCCTCCGCGTTCGAAAGCTTCTAATTTTAGTTTCTGCGGTATGTCACATATACGAGAAAATCTTAATGAAACCTTTAAAAAGTCAATAGCACACGGGTTCGACGTTCGATGAATTTTGGCATCGTGTGTGGTATTCTTCCAGGTTCGCTTCAAAGCCACAAGCCAAGATGGCACAGGACTTTATTCGGCTAACGTTTCGGCTTGGTCGCCTTCTCTACGGGCCGTAGATGAGACGGCCAGAGATTTGTGGAGAACACGCTAGCTCTCCGGTTAGCCGGAAAAAGTTCTGCTCATCGGCGTGTGGCTTTAAGGCAAATTTAAGAAGAGTACTCAAATTTTTTTTGTGGAGATGCGCTATGCTCCTATGCTAGAGCTAAATTGTTATTTCTCTTTAATTTAACCTTCATATGCTGTTGTGGGCATTCGCGCTTGTTTTTACGTAGAGCTAATGTAACTCGATTTTGAAGTCTTCTTTCAATTCTACAGGCAATTTATTTCTTACATTTAGTTAATGCATGCTTATCAATAAAAATAGTGACCTGCAGCTATACAGTGCGTTTCATAACTATAAGGTCACCCTAAAATATTGCATTTCCGGACCAGCAGCCAACTGGTGATTTTTCCACTATCACCAAATGATTCCCCACTACGAATAACCCCTGTATCGCAATTTTGGTGGGAGCAGCTTTTCTTCGAACTTTTTTGTAATTATTTTTCGATTTTGCACCGTTTCATAATATTAGGTACCGGATATCTTAATGTCGTTTTTCTGAGTTCAGGAAGTTTCGGGGCCGATTACCATGGAAAATCAATTTCTCAGAACGTTCTTTTTGCTTATTAATACTACGTAATATGTTGCTTATTAGTCCCTATTGTTACTTTACAATTTACCTCTCCCCCAATTTTTATACCTTTTTCTGAAAATTCCTGGGTTCATTGCGCAAATTCGTATGTGTGTACCAAATGCCATCAAAGTCGGGCTGGGAGCTACAGATCCGCCAACCAAACTAACATTGCTTTTGTTAGAAGGAATACTACCGTTTGGAATGCTCACCGGTTCTCCTCAGTTTTCTAAAAGACAGTGAAGTTTTTGAAAGGATGCCTGCAATCGTCTTCAAAAAGATGGCCCTAGTTAAGCCAGCTGAGAAGGGGCTGCACCAGACTTGTGCTGAAATGGTAGGATACTTTCACTGTGATGGATTGATGATGCGCAAACATTCCTATGAATTTGATTCCGCAAGATATTCTGATAAATGTGCTCACCTGCCTCTCACGCGCGCTCAAAAAGGGTGCGTTTTTGACCCTATGTTGCAAAAAAGTCTCCGTAAAAAACTGCCCACTTGGGCTGATAAGTTCTAATTTTTCTGTCGTGCAATGCAGACCCTACGCTAACCAGCTGTATACTTACTTTGTCCAGGCCTTACTTTTTAGCAAGTAAGAGGGATGATTTATCAGAGGATGTCAAAACCGACCTGCCTCTCCTTTTTAACTCAAAAAATTCCGAGCTTGGATCGTGCAAGGTTTCCACTCAAACTGTTAGATGAGGGGATCCTAGTAAGTCATTTTATGATTAAACTAATTCGCTCCCGGGTTTTGAACTGAAATATTGCTGGTCCAAAACTCTTGGTGAAAAAACGACATTAAGATATCCGGTACCTAATATAAGGTCAACTGAAAAAAGCAGCAGTCGAAAATATTAAATGACAGATTTGAAACGTAGACATGATAATGTATGGGTTCTTCCTTTATCAAGGGCAACATCGAACAGCCTACCGGAATCGAGATTTCAGGGCAGATCACCATCGATTCACTTCCGTGTTCAAGGGTTGCTTATATACGCTCTTGTGTAGTTTTTAACTGGCGTTTATCCGCACTATTCTCATGACAAAGATGCCTGTGAGATGTTTTACTAAAATACGGCTATAACTCCAGAATAATTTGTTCAGTTCATCTGGGTTTGGAGAGAAAGGCTGCTTGAATGACCTACATGGGTACCCGTACTGTTCTGTATGACTACGAAGGCTGGCCGACTTCATCAGCTCAAGAGGAAGGTCGATTGTCCTCCCAAGGCTCTATGCTAATCTTTGGAGTCCATTATGCAGTTCATGGAAGCGAAATTTGTGACACAACATCATTACACAAAACACCGACACCTTTGGCATCTCCTTAAGGGGGGGGGGTCGTATTGGCCCGCTGGGAGGAAGATATCGGGCCGGATTGATGCAGTAGTGTGTAGCATCACCGTCGGAGGACAAAGATCAGGGATCGAGTCGATACAAGACCGAAGATTCCATTGACAATTGCATTCCGCCCACATAAAATCTTTGTGATTCAGAAGTGTGATGTATGTATGTCTCACCACACAAGCACCAAGTACTATCCCTGGGCCAAATCTCTTCTGTCAGCCTCTCTCTGCCGGTCTGTCATATAGTTGGCTATAATTTGAAATAGCCTTTGTAATTCTGTTCAACGGATATGTCATCCGTTTTTAACGCTGGCGCCATCTGATAGCAGTACGACACATTTGAGAGGGTGTGCGTCATATTGGCCGCGATCCCATTGGCATTGGAGCACACAGGTCGTAGTTGCCACATCCTGCTGTGGCCGGACAACTCGTCCGCGCACTTCCATCCATCGGCTCCATGAAAAGGTCAAACGGGCGAATGCCCCAGGACTAAGCCTTAGAGAGCAGAGGGACACGCGAGAGAGCGCAAAGGAGGTTCAAAGGGCTGACAATACGCTAAGTACTCCGAGCATCTATCGCGCTCTTACTTCACTGTGATAAGTAGAAGTAAGCTGGAATCGAACACGAAAATACTCAGCTCAAATTACTGACAAAGTACTCTTAATGGTCTCCACATGAAAGCCCCAATTCCTTTACATTTCTCGAAATTTCAATTACTAAGGCAAGTTATGGTACCTGAACTCAACACAATAATTTCTCGCGCTGACAATGAAACAAGTTGGTGTAGTGCCAGAAGCCCTGCTTATTCGAGCAAGGAGCAGCGGCGCTGGCCACTGCTCGCCCTTCCTTCGAATCTGTCGCAGCTGCGACGTCATTTTGACGTCACCAACACGCGAACGCGTCCGCGCCGCCGGTGACCTTTTCTCTCCCCCCTCATTCCATCACACTCCTCTTGCCTTGGCGTCAGGCCAATAGAAGCTATGCGCTTTCTTAAAGATTACTGACGGCTCATCATGGTGATTTCTGAGACCCAACTTACCAGACCGATCAACTGTTGAATTATAGAAGGCAAGAGAAGCGGACGAGTTGTCCGGCCACAACAAGATGGGGCTGTGCGCTCTAATGCCAATGGATCGCGCCATATGATCGCCTAACATTTGAGAACGTAATCCTCGGGTGAATGGCGCCATTTGGCGCCAGCGTCAAAAATGAGTGTCATATCCGTGACCAGAGCATGAAATCACCTCTATGGATGAAGTTTTTGAAGAAAAAACTTTTTCAACACCTTTTGAGGTTGTGCTCTTGCGAGCGTGTGGAGCTGTCATAATACATTTGCACCAAATTTATTGTGGGATGCAATACTGTACAAATTAAAACTATGGCTCTAAAGAACAAATGTGGTTCATGGGTTTGCACTTGTGCATGATAGACTTCTATATTATTCGCGAGATGGCCATTAGTAAAATTCAAAAAAAAACAAGACATTGAAATCTTCTCTTCTCACCACTTGGGTCCACAAATTGGGAACTGCTCCTTATTTTTGTAATCAGTATCGAGAACTCTGTAAAATGATATGCACTTCGTACGGTAGTCTTTAATCTGAATTTTTCTTTGATCTTGGCTTTCAATACTGACCTGCGCTTGTGGCAGCTCATTTGATCTACGTCGATGGCTGCGCCGACCCCTCGTTTGGCCGTCTGCCTTCTCCGCATTTCCACAGTCTCTCACTTTTTGCCGGTCCCTCGATTTCGGCGGCACGCGCCTTTTTCGACGCTCGATAGCATCGACGGTAGATCAAGGCGGTTACAGAATGGGTGTGCTAGTGGAGATCAAGGTAAAATCTTTTTGAGGTTTCCCATACAAAATATATATCGTTCAGTAGCACTCTCAACACTGATACCAAATACGGAATTTTCGATTCGAATCAGCGAGCTTTGAAGAGTTATTTCAAAGATAAAGGCAAAGGTATGAACTTGAGCCTGAGCCCCTCCAACGAAGCGATCAATACGAGCGGTGTCGACTAAACCAAAACTCTTTAACGATTTGAGCGCCACAACAGGGCGCCAAGTAATATCCCCCACGTAGGTTTTTACTGGATTTGCTGGGGAAGGGGTGGCGCTCGACCGGCGCTAAGTGGGAAATTTTCTGCGCTTATTCTTCGCGACAAAGTCAAATCCCCCTATGCACCCTAAATACAATACTTTCTAATAAGTACATGTGGAAAGTTAAATCTTCCCCTCGTTTTGAAGATTGTCTTTGATCAATTTTATCACCGTACATTGTTTGGGGCATCGTTGAACCTCATTTTTTCTTCGCTCTTTTCATCCTTGCGATTTCTCATTATGCACTAGATCGCTCACTGCTTTATCTTCATTCACATCTTCTGTCCTTTCAATATTCCAAGCTTTTCTTAACTCATCACAGAAAAAATCCTGATACTGTAACTAATCCTCAAGCGTTTGTTGAGCGCGTTCGTGGTTGAGTTTATGCTAAATAATTCAATCTGTATGCGCTTGCATAAATCAAACCACCATATGACAGGCCTACTTCAATTCCGAGCACTAAAAAATGCGCCTTGTGGAGCAGCGCAGGACCCATGCGTCCCGCCGCCGCCGTGCTCACAAAATCGCACTCGTCCTACTTGACCAAAAAAACCGAAACGCGCGATGTGTCAAGGTGTTAGTGCTGGGGTTGGGTGCAGCAAGACCCGGCCAAGGAAGAGTCCACAAAGCTGTGTGTCTAATCCGTTTGATGCAGCAGTCCTCATAGTCAAGAGCGGGGGATGTGTCTAGGGATGCAGTTTGCGGGACCCATTCCCGGCCGGGCCTTGCTGCACTCGGCCCCTGTTGTTTCATAATTTTAAGAAATCTTGTACGGCTATTCTGGATCTTAGCACTGCAAGGTATGGGAGTGGAAGGCTGCCCCAAAATTTTGACAGTTCTATGACCTGATTCCTAAAATGGCATTTAGTTTTGACGCTGTTTTCATCTGGGTACCAGTTGCAGTCACTTTGTCACGACAGCTGTCACCACATCCGCTGTAAAGTTCTGTGTAGAGGTTAGTTAGTTGATCACGAATATGACATTCCTTTTTTAACGCTGTTAGACTCTTATTTCTGCCATCTTGAGGCTTCTCACTGATAGTGCCTAAGGCCAAGTTGAAGGGCTAACGGGAGGGGTACCTGGGTGGGTGAGTCGGGCGCCGTGTGGAAAGATGAACTGTATGAGATTACGGAGTGGCTTACTCACCTCCTTTCGCCTTCTG
>MU869390.1:0-26477 GCA_036418205.1 Ostertagia ostertagi | reverse complement strand
AAGGACACTGCTCTCATACTTGAAATGGCAGATCGAATCCGATTGAGCCTACAAAGTTTTTTTTTTCCTTCGAGATACCAGGCAGCTGGTACTACACTCTTTTAGGGGAAAAAAGCACAGATCTGTAGATCCGCCAGCTCAGATAAAAAAATTCATCTTCCCCAAGAGTAGATACGAAGTCAGTCGGTACACATTAGGAGAAATTTGCAAATGGTAGGTACAATTCAGAAATTCCGGAATTTCTGGTGGTAACCTAGTGCGTGGCGCGTCTTTGAACGGATTGCTCGTTGCAAACCACGTCATTACGCTTAATTCTGGGCACATTCAGCGGAATAAATAAATCGGCTTACTTCTAGCACAATCGTCAACGTTCTCAAAGCAGTTTGGGCCAGCATAACCCACAGGACAGATGCAGTTGTAGTGACCATGGGTGTTGTGGCAGGTACCGCCATTGCGACAGGGTTCATCCTTGCATTCGTCGATATCCTTAAGCAGTTATTGATCAATTGGTTACAGTATTCCCCTCGAAACTACTGCAACTACCATTTCACAGAATCTTCCCTCGAAACCCGGTTTACACTCGCACGTATAGTTACGGTAGTTCGCTGTTGGACGACATGTGGCTCCATTATCACAGCGATTTCGAGAACAGGGATTTCTCTGAAATTTCATGTTCAGTTTTTCAGGAGTGAGGTAATACCAACTGAATAGACCCACCTTGAACTGGCATTTGTCACCAAAGAACGCTGGCGTACAATGGCAGACACCAGCATGAGCAGCATTAATGCATATCCCGTTATTCAGACAAGGGTTATTCGTACAATGATCGACAACCTTCTAAAAAAGTACACTATTCACCTAAAAATTGGAACACAACTAGAGCTCGAGACCAACCTCGCAGTTCTTCCCAGTATAGCCACTGGGACAGTGGCAGAAGTAATCTCCGAGTCTATCTGAGCATGTACCCCCGTGCTGACACGGATTGACTGAGCATTCATCGATCTCCTTGAGACAGTCGAATCCGGTAAATCCGACTGGGCACACGCAACTGACTGATCTGACAAGGTAATGAAGTTGAGCTACATTGTGGGAATTCAGGCAATTTAAATGAGTCTCACCTTGTTCCATTACTTTCGAGGCAGATTTGACCGCTGGGACACTTGGTCATTTCGCAGGGGCTCAACTCGATCTCACAGTACTTGCCAGTAAAGCCCTAAGAGAAGAAACTAGGAGAAAGTGATGGTAGATGGGTGTAAAGTAGCAGACAAGTAAGTACCGTTGAGCATTCACAAGTGTTGTTCCTGCAGATTCCCCCATTCAAGCAGCTACCGGCTGAACATGCGCAGCGATCACCCGAGGAGCATTTCTCGGCACATGTGGGGCCAGTAAATCCTGAAAAATGACCTTTTGAGAAATCAATCATTCGGAAGAATGACCCTAACTTACCCTCAGCACAAGAACACTCGAAATTATTCAGTCGATCAACGCAGACACCATTGTTCAGACACGGATTTGGATAGCACATTTCCATCAGTGTGTCGCAAGATGAGCCGGTCACGCCTAAAATGGATAGATAGTCTTTTTTAAAAAGAATTAGTAGCTTTTTAGTAAAGCCAAATGGCGCGTTATGAACTGTAGCTGGAACTTGATACATACCAGTAATTAAAAACACAAATTGAAGACAAATTGCCACCCTCCCTATTTAATAAACACCAAAGGGGAAGGGCCATGACGTTGCTGAGCCTGTAAAGTTACGATCCCGTGCTAAAATAGAATAGACGAGATCTTGCTCCCATACGTAGAATGCAGGAACTGGGGCCTGACAACTCAATCTAATCGGTTTCGTTCGAGAACCGAGCGCTGAACACACGGAGCCCAGATGCAATGTGGTCAACTACTCATTTATTTCGAAGAGAAGTAGGTGGCTGTGGCTCCAGACTTCTCATTGCACCCGCACCTCCAGCACAATTCCGTCTTCATGGGTTAGCCAAGGCTTTATACCTATGAGGTCCTCGATACCATTCATTAGACTTGGATATTGGCTCCTGCTCTGGTACTGGTTTCTATGGTTCGCTGGCTGAGTTTCAGGCTTATCTGAAAGTTGTTTTTGAACTGACTAGCCAAGAGTTCGCCCGTCTCCCGCTAAGATTCAAGCCATTCGGGGCAAATGGTGCTCAACACGCCACAATGGTCCGCAATATCAAGTAACAAGTCACCTAAGCCTCCTTCAGTTTGTCTTTAGATATCTAGACCATCTAATAATCTTAATCACTTTGAGAGTAGTGGCTATGCACGTGACAGCTTGCTGTAATTCTAGAATGTAATGAAAGCGAAGAAAGTTCTAACCGAAACGACATTGTGAGGGAAAGCTCTAGTCAACGAGAAACCCTCAAGGAAGGGTTCGATGGCATGGTCATTTACTTCCTGAAGAGGCTCAGAGAATATCTAACTGTGTGTTGCTCATTTTTGTGTATTGAAAGAAGCGTCGACTTGAATATCGACAAACTCCAACTACCCTTTATATTTGCTTTTTTTCAGAGAAGGCTTACCAGTGGGACATTCGCATGTATAACTGCCGGCGATATTCACACACGTGGCTCCGTTATGACACAAAGCTTCACCCCACTCGGCACATTCATCGATGTCCTCATCGCAATGCGCTCCCTGTAAAAAAAGACAACCTCAAACAGTCATCAACCAAACAATGTAAGACTTACCGTGTAGCCATGATCACAGGCACAGGTTGAGTCACCCGTCTCAGGATCGCCAATGCATCTCCCATTGAGGCATGGCATAGAGTGACATGGATCATTGTACTGACAAAGCGATCCTTGAATGAATTATGATAATGGATAATATGAAAGCATTGGTAGAAATCAGATATATTTTGAGTCCATGTGACTATGGTGGGACATTTGGGGTGTGCGCAGATTACGGTAACCGATTGGAGGGTAGCAGCTTTTGGATGAAACAATTTCCTTGTAAGAAAAGAACTTGGGTGAGCACTATTTTGTGTGGACGCTAATAATCAAAGTCTTTGCCGAGGGAAACGCGTTGGATGCTGTGAACCAAAATGCCCCAACTATGTCACATAGCCCTTATAATCTTCTTAATTTCCTTTCCTCCATGGACATTTTGAGATATTTTTCTCTAGTACTCAGTGAGCTCCTTTAGCATGTGTCTTTATCTACATAATTGGGCCTTAAAAAGAATTTGGCGGGCTTACTCAGTCGCTGCCCTTACCCGCAACCAGGCCTCGCAGACAGCCGGGTACTACCGCTCCTCTTTTTCATGGCTTTTTGACCTCCTCTTCAGGAGCGTTTAGCTCTCTGTGAATCTCCCATGAACTTAGTGATATCTTTAAATATATTATTAGTAGTAAGATTGTTTAATAAAGAACATAACTAATTTTCTAGATTTTATGTCGTTTTTTTTAAAGTCTGGGCATGTTGACAAATATAATATTTCGACCATTGTTTATTGATTCATTCCACTATGTTATTGATATTATTTGTAACTTCTCAAAAACAAACTAAATAGATGAATATAAAGGACCTATTCTTCCTTCCGGGCACTCGCAACGAATACGAACCAATCAGATCCACACATGTTGCACCAGCGCTACATTTGTTGTTGACGCAGTCATCTTTGTTGATCGTACACAATTCGCCTGAACATCGAGATGGAAGGCACACGCAGACGTGGCGATTATGATATGGAAACAAAAAGCTGGTACATATGAAATACCTTCGAACGCTGCTGTACATGCGCACTCAAAGCCGCCGTCGAGGTTCACACATGTGCCGCCGTTTTCGCACGGATTCCCCATAGAGCATTCATCGACGTCTTTTTCACAGAACAACCCTGAAGCATGGGCAATCAGAAAGTCAACTTATCGTTTCGAGGAAGGCTTTGTACTAAAGTTCCACAATTCAGCCAAACGCCTTTTCGCCACCACTAGAACACTCAAAATCGGGGGAAATTCCTTCAATCCCAGACCATATTCTACTACTTCCTGCGAGGCGATTTCACTTCAATCAGAGGAAAAAATTGAAAATGCTCCCAAAAAGAATTCACCAAATCAGAATGCTCAAACAAGCTCTGCCCATAGTAGTTTCTACCCACGCCTTCATGATAACAATTGTTCCAACATTTCCCACCCAAGTAAATCTTATAAGAAAAGGCAGTTCCCAAATATGGGTTTTGTAGATCTCTACTGTAGCCCAGAAGTCCACTGTAGCCACTAGTTTGCTGAAAATATTACCTAGCTTCTTCAATGATGCGGATCGAGGGCGCTATCGCAAGATACAGGGCACTGTAGTGGCAATGCATTTAAAACACGAGCGAGAAATATTGTTTTTTTTTTTGAAACAAGACTAAGCCTTGGGCAAGGGAGGAGAGAGTCCAGGAGGCCGTGAGCGATTTTGTTTCCCCGACAATTCCCTATGCTAGGCTTAGTCCTGGAGGATGCCCCGTATCTGGTAATAGCGCCTTTCACAGGACTTATTATGTCAAAATGAATCAAATGGGACCCACCTTGATACATTGGCGGACAAATGCAAGCATTGTTGTTGTTGATCTCGTCAGACACACAAACTCCTCCATTACGGCAGACATTCGGGCCATTCGATGAGCACTCGAAACCGCTACCGATAAATTTGACAGTCCCTTCCGAATGAAGCCCTCATATCGCATTCACACCGGTATGCAGCCCATCTGGAACCATGACATACCCACGCGCAAATAGCCGCCACCAGTGTCTCTTATTTCAAAATACGAAAACTGCTGCATTCTGTTCGTTCTCAACGACGATGTCGACGTCGACGACGACGAGGCCGCGCCGGATGATTTGGTGGTTTTCGCTTTCGTAACTTTCTCAGGCCGCAAAAAACACGCGCTGCGGTGCGCAATCACTCGTGGTAAATTGCGCGTTTGTCCTCTCATCTCCACTGTTCGCTGTGTGTGTCTGTGTGAATGTCGGCGGTGTGTTACCCGAAAGACAAAGCCGGATCGGTGGACGCGCAACGTACCACTGGTCGTAAAAAATGAGCTTGACACCGACAAAAACGAACTCGTGTGAACATTCAACAGCGATCTCTATCGTTGGTCGGGGCAATGTTTGGTCTCTGGGCGGGCCATTCATCATGAAGTCTACTCTGAAACCTACCGTATTCACACATTTCCCAAAGGCACATGGCGATGAGTCGCACTCGTTGATGTCGTGCTCGCACTGTGGTCCATCAAACCCAAGAGGGCAAACGCACTCAAAGCCTGTCCCGTTGCTCGAACACCTTCCTCCATGGTTACAGTACTCAGGTGGACATGGATCTCGTTTTTCGCACTGCTTACCTAAAATGAAGTTTTTTCAACCTGAAGGTGTATAAAAAAGCGCTTGTGTGTTATATCGCTCAAATGAGTATCCTTTTGGAACTCTCAATTTTTGAATGATAACAGTACCAGTAGCCAAGTCAAGTTTGTGCAGGTCGGCGCGATGGTTTAGGCTACCCAAGCTACTTCTTCCCTTAGGTCGTCAAGATCTATCGAGGGAGGGGAACAGTGCGGGCTTCAAGACCTAGCATTGTGGGTTTCTTTAGGTCTTTCTCTAAGCCAGAAGCGCAATATTACCGCTAGAATTCTAAATAGAAGTCAAGAAGCTGGCGCATTTCAGTAATGAAAAATCATATAACGCCAATTTTTTCCCATGTTTCCTACAGTACTTTCAGAATTTCAACCGCAACGTTTCCCTCAATGTCATTCTAAGAGCTACCGACAAGTCGACATGCGGCAAGGCCGTTTTTAACAAGGCAACCAGCCAGAAACATATGGGAACGTTTCGTCCTTTCATCCTTGTCGACAGTAAATGCCTACAAATACACCGATTGATGTGTGAAGCCTAATTATCAGATCTTATCGCGGTAATTCCTCGCCAGCCCTCCGATTGAAACCTTTCCTGACGATGCCAATCAATAGCCGCTCTGATAAATGAGGGTCGTTAGGAAGTGCCAGTGAAGATTTGTGACTGGGCAAGGGCGAAGGGTCCGACCACGTTGACACATGAGATCGATTGGGTCCAAATGAATGGAGTGGTTAATTTAAGTCACTAGGTGTCACTTTGCACTCAGGAACTGACACCTTTTGGGGAGGTGAAGACGGAGGAGAAGGTTGTGGATCTTGTTTAATGGGACCAGAAAACTTCTCGATACCACTAGCTCTAGGTGCACTTTCCAGTTCCTATGAAATAGCTCTCTGCCACCCCCCCCCCCTTAACAGAAACAAATCCTCAGAAAACTTGACAAAGTTACATAAGTAACCGTGATGGGTTACTGTCAGTCACAAATTGATGCAGCTACGGTAAAGTTTTCAGTAGGTCTGATTTATAACATTTTTTTCGCTTGTTCTGCTAACTTTGCATACAGCTCTTTCGATGGAGCATAGAACGTGGCTTCTTACTCACCGCTCCCACCATCAGTTCCTTCCCTAACCCTTCAAAAGCTACCTTAGAGGTTACTGTTGTCAATCCTAGTGAGGGTTGGAATCGCGCCGACGCTTCCAACAATTTTTGAACCCCATTGTTTTGCAGCATATTGATAACTAAGATATGATAGAGCATCGTGCTATGAATAAGGAATAGGATAAAGAATTTATAACCGAAGATTAAATGATACGATTACCTTAACTCGAAGATGAAAAATTTAGGGCGGAAGGGGAGGTGGGCGGGGGGGGGGGGAGAGCAGAAGAGCTCAAAACGTAAGACGCTAAGCCAACACCCGTACACACCCTTCAGTTTCCCTTCGCTTGACCTATGACAGAGGTAAATCATATAAAAAAAGGATAAAGCATTTGCCGTTGATCAATCCCTTTTTGGGATGCGGCACGCATTCTACTTCCATTTGTACATTCGCAGTGGCATTTGAATGCGATGTGGCCTATACAATGACTTGCGGGGGCCAGCCGATGTCAAGTCAGTGTTTTCCTCCCAGACAAGTCTGGTACCAATTAACCGACCCCGGAGGGATGGAAGGCTTGGTTGGCCCGGGCGACTCACGACCCAGGATTTGATCCCCGGACCGCTCGCGTAAGCGTGCCACTTGCCACTACACTACTTCTGCCACCATAGAGAGAGCTTGCAAAATGCGCGACCGAGCACTTTTCTGGGCTTTCGACGGCAGGCCTTAATCCAGGTTATCCTGTACTCGCAACACTTTATTGAAATACTGCCAATCGCATGAAGCAGTACCGCTGTCGGCACCCGTTTCCCCCGAAGCTGTCGCAATCCCATTGCAGCCACCCTCCCAAACGCTGGCCTTGTACCTCCCGGGGCAGTTGCATCGCGCGCTGAACTTGGGTGTGATTTGAAATAAACGTGGAACGCGCATGCGTCATTCGTATGTAAATGCAGCTGGTATGTTCAAACGGTTGCCGACACCACGTATCACTGACAGCCGCCCGATGAAGACACAACGACGACGATGACGACGTCGACGGTCGGGGCCCCGACTATGAGGTGAACAGTCGCGCGAACGGGCAATCATCCATGTGTACTTGCGATTCGCAAACCTCAACCTTGAGCCGATTATAATCATCTTTTCGCATGAGATAGACAAATACGGCCCGCGTTGCCCTTCGTCAAACAACTGTTATCGACGGAACCGCGGAAAAACAGACAGAAGACGCTTAACAACTCACCGATCCAACCATCATTGCAGCGACACTCATACTCTTCTAGACTGCTTGTAAGTAAACATTTTCCGTGATTACCACAAGGTGAGCTGCGCTGACAGACGCTATCGAGGACCTGCTCACAGTACTTGCCAGTGAAGCCTGAAATGTTTTTTTATTTGACGTGATCAAAAGCAAGGAAAGCAGGGTGATCACTGCGTAACAGTGCGTATTGGCGTACATCCGTCGTATGTACTACGGGGATACCAGGGAGGAATCGCTGAACGAACCTTATCCATCCCGTTCCCATACTGGGCACGGTATCGTTTTTATATAAACTCGTACATGGGGAAGGCGGTAGTAAGGGTGCCAAAATGTTAAAAGTTCAGCATATTCAGTAGGCGACGTGGTAGAAAAGAGAGCAACTGAAGGCATAATTCCAAGTTAACAATCAAGTTCATCAACTCACAGCGCGAAGTTTGATCAGACTACATAGCGTTTGCTGTAGAGAGCCTTCACTCGTGGTTGAACTTAAACCGCTCTTTTCGCTCGGGAAAATTAATTTCATGAGAGCTGCACCAGTATTCCAGCCAGTGATTGAAGAAAGGGGTCCTAAAGTGGTCGTCCACAACTCAAAACCCTTATCTCAACAGCTCAGGGTCTTGAATGGTCGGTCTGCTAGAATGCCTATTGGTATTGCCCGAGTAGCAACCTCAAGTTCAAGTCATAAATATCACTGAGAGGTCTTAATGGATTCATTATCCGTCACACCCTGCCTCGAGCAACTGTTGTCCATAAATACTCATTAGCTCACAGATGCGTACTACTCACTATTCGGTTATTACTCATTAATTCAATACTAAAAAACGCTCGCAAGATGTCTGAATGGTCAGTGGTCGTAAAAAGCGCTTCGCCATAAATCTACTAACTAGACCAATGCTACTATCTGTACTGGCAGCGCATCGATGAGGGAGAGGTTATCGCTGTGCAGCCCTCCCTCATAAAACTACGCTATCAGGGTGTGAAAGGAGAATTCCCAAGGGTATAAGAAGCGTTATCGAAACCATTTCTGAAGAAAAGCAAATAGTCATACTCGAGCATTCTGCAAGGTCAGCCTGTTTTTCCATTGACGGCTTGTAGCGCTGAGCGATGGCAACCTGGGTACCACCCCGTAGAGTCGCAATGTTAAGCCTTCCGAAGAAAACAGTGATGGATGAGAAAGCTTAAGTAGTCACTCCGTTTTTTGGACTTACATTCGGACCAAGGTTCGTTTTGGAAGCGCTCACACTGGAGAGCTCAGAGAAGATATGACTCAGCAATTTGGGGGTTTCTAGGAAAGAGCCCATTAGTAGCATAACATACATAGCCCGGCTCCAGGTCTGCACTTTTAGAGCGATGGAATCCCAATTCCTCCTATAGAATGTTAAGTACTGAATGACGAGCCGGGGAGGACAGCTTCCAAAAAATATCGAAAAAATAGCGGTTGGCTCTAGTTAATCATTGTAAAGGCCAGATACCCATTTAGGTGAATTTATGAGTCCTCAGGGAACTAAAGCAGCGTAATAACTTGAAACTCTAGAAGGGTTAGCATTTCAATGTTTATAACGCTCGAATGGAATAGAGCTGCGTTGTTTTGGCCCTGTCCCAGCGCTGAGGTGTCGTGCCACTCGCATGGGGGTAATCCAAGCGTACTCGGACATGGTGTGACAATCCAAAGATTTACGGTAGATAGTGAGCGATGCACTCTGATAGGCACGAGACACGCATGAATGACAATTAATCGTGACCTGTGTGTGCTTCGAGAACTCCCAGTTCCCCAGTGTGATACATCCACATTAACTCAATTGATAGCTCACCTAACGGACATTGACAGCTGAAGGTGACGTTGTCGTGTGAAACGCAGATGCCCTCATTTTGACACTCCTTTCCGCACATCGGCACCTCACATCGATCACCTCTGAATGTTCGAGGACATCTGAAACTGAAACTGTTCACAGAAAGTTCTGGCACGGTCCTGAACGTTGAGGGTTTCTAGAGGCTAGGGACAGAGCTTACTCGCTGCCACGGGCAGGGGTCGAAATTCTAACTATGTGTATACAAGTTATCTAAGCTCTTCGAGTTGCCGTCACGTTTGGTGCACGAGGTAATAATTCCGGGTTTCTTCCAGACTTAATACAGGTTGAAAAAACATGACAAAATAGGAATGTTGCCTGCTGCATTTCATTTTGCTGTACCTAACGGTCACTAAACCAAAGAGGTTCTTGTAGAACATAAAAGAAATTTCCTCGTTTCCCTTGAGAGGAAAAATAGTCGCTGTTTACTTGGCTTTCCGGCTTGAGACCACGTGCTATACGAAGTTATACGATTAATTTTCTTTCTTTCTTTCTTTCTTTCTTTCTTTCTTTCTTTCTTTCTTTCTTTCTTTCTTTCTTTCTTTCTTCTTCTTTCTTTCTTTCTTTCTTTCTTTCTTCTTTCTTTCTTCTTTCTTTCTTTCTTTCTTTCTTTCTTTCTTTCTTTCTTTCTTCTTTCTTTCTTCTTTCTTTCTTTTCTTTCTTTCTTTCTTTCTTCTTTCTTTTCTTTCTTTCTTTCTCTCTTTCTTCTTTCTTTCTTTCTTTCTTTCTTTCTTTCTTTCTTTCTTTTTTTCTTTCTTGGAGCCGTCAAAAAGTGCGGCTGGGCCCAGACTTCAATGGTTTCACGTCAATCACGTATCCGGGCGGCGTCATGGTTCTCAAAGGATGTCGAGTGTGTGGCGTACATTGGTCCAGTCAGAACCATTCTCCCGCTTATCCTTCTTATCGTCCAATTGAGTCTATTAATCTGTTGGTGTCGTGCTTTCACTGTGTCACAGATACACGACGTCCTTAGTGTCAGCGCATCGCTGAGCGCCGGCGCAAGCAACAAAGGACGTAATTTGAATAGGACAGATGGCCACGCAACAGCGTGGGAACCTCAAGTTTCCATCGAGAAACGGTATGGCTACGGACACGCAATCGGACACAACTGCGCACGCAATAACAGAGGTGGAAGAGCTACCACAAAGCGATCGTAAACGAGCACGTATTCTCGCGCTTATGGAAACGATTACCTCGGAACCCCGGACCAATACGCAACAACAGTCAGGGGGCAATATATCGAAAATTATCCTTCTTGAGGCATGTTCGCGGATGAGCCCTTTCGTTCTGACTTCGGAGGCAGGTACCCCCATTAAGGTCCAAAAAGTGATTTCTGTAAGCTTCGAAAGGTTAAAATTGTTGAGAGCTGCCGGGTGCCGTAGTTCGATTCCGCAATGGGGCAAAGTTTTAACCCATAAACCAGCGGTTCTTGTAAAACATCCGGCAACGCGAACTGCGACATCAAACAAGAGCTAACAAACAAAGCCGATGAAACTTATATTGCTTTTTGTCCTTGAACGCACATGAAGCTCCTCGGAGAGAGAAAAGTGTCCCACCGAAGGAGGAGTCGGTCTGACGGAAACGCGGGGGGAATGCCATTAACCTCTACCGCATCTGTACCCTAGCCCTGCCCTCACCGTTAGTAGCATGGATCGAGGTAGTAGGCCGTCCGATGCCTATCATCCCCTTCAGGATGCGCCGTGGGCCTGACACCTCTCAGAACAGCGGTGGTGGGAAACTTAACCTATTTATTAACTTCATGGGCAAGTTCTGAGTCCTTTTTCTTTCCCAGGCAAATCGGCCCCAATGGGCCGCAGCCGTGAAGATGGAAAGGAAGTTGACACTAGCGGTATTTCCCGGCTATGCGTATGGTAGTGGGAGCTGCTTCACTTGGCGCTGCCCAAGCAATGCTGACTTAAAACCTTGAGGAATTTCGTGAGTTCGTGATACGACTCTTACGCTCCTTACAGACACCAGAGACCCAGAGTGAGGAAAAAGGAAAAGATGAAGAAAATAAAAGGCTACACTTGTTCTAAAAGGTATTTGATAAGATAACGCTCGCCGCACGTATTGCATATGCGCGTTTAGTGATTCTCGTTTGTAACTTTCTAGATGACGAAAGTCGGGCCATAAAGAGATAATGGAAATCGGCATTGCTCCACATCAATTAAGAAGAAATAGACAAAAAATACTTCAAAAACAAAACTACACTCACCTACACCAATGGGTTGAATTCACGCCGGCGTAGCAAGTACCACCATTCAGACAGGACTGCTGGCTGCATGGTCCTGTCAAAAATGGGTGAATTCAGCTGCTTTCCAAAGATAGCAGAGCCAATGACGAGTGTCACAGCACAACACATAGTGCCGTAACATGTGAGGCCATAGAGAAAACTGTGGTTATTACCTTTCTGCTACTGAGCACTCGAGAGGAAAAGACCTAGCTGCCGTGCTTTAGGATCCTTCGAGTAAGCTCCTTCTGTTCAGTTTGGTTTGCTCGGATGGCTCCCTTATCTTATGTAGTCCCTTCTTTTTTCTATGCTATGGTAGCTCACTGATCACTCACTTACAGTCCAGGATCTCATGCGCCTGTTGCTCTATTATCTGTCATTTATACCTGTGGGTGCCGGTAATAGAACTACCTGTCGAAGTAACATGGCATTCATACCAGGGAAGCAGAAATGAAGGCGACGGCACTGAGAACAACATAAATCAAGAATTAGGCCAGCCATTGAAAATCGGGTACAAAATGGTTAGGATAGGAAATTAAATACGGTAATTTTATTTTTTTTTATTTTTTTTTAATTTTTTAAAGGCAAAATTAAGGTTACTTTAGGCATAAAAATTTGCATATATTTAGCAGGGTGCCCAAAGAATTTTTGAGCCTCTTCACATGGAATAGACGAAGCTCAAACAATGCCACATTGCAATGGGTTGGAGGTGTCCACTAATGCTTGATGATGAAGGAAAGTTGTGAATATCATGTTCAACATATGCCAGTTGAGGTGGTCTGGTCAACGTTGAATAAAAAACAATAGATAAAAATTGAACTGATGCCCGGGAACCGTAATAACTTCGAGAATAATCTGAGCTATACGAAGTTATTTCGAGGCAACTGCCTGCAGTAAGTCTGCCGATTCCCACTACCGTGTCAGGCTAGTTAACGTAAGCAACCTACAGCTGGTAAGGCAGGTGATCATGAAATATCGTTCATCGAAATCTCAGGTACTTTTGGTCTCAACTGCATCAAAGGAAGGAAACCAAGAAAGATTAGATCTAGTCAACAATAGCATCACTCACACTTATAAGGGATTGGGAGAAATTTGACGGGGATCTAAAATTAAAAACATGCCATTGATACATTTGAGCAATGTTCTACAATTCCATCTCGGCCCAGTTCTCGGAACTCTCAACTTTCCTGAATTGGGTATTTTATCATCAGGACAAACAACTTCTTTGGATCAGAATGTTGGAATCAAACAAGTTCCATAGAGACGGTATCACTCGACTATTGCAGCGCCAGGCACTTACAGCAATGGGAACCAAAAAGTCAGTAATTTTCTGTTGAGACTTTGACTTCAGGGGTGTTTCAGACCGGTGACCACGAACATGACCCTCTTGTCTTTTTAATATCAGCAAATCTATACAATTCAAATTGAATATTGTACAAATGCAATATCAAAAGGAATCGCACAATTGGAGGTGAGATGGGATTTTTTTAGCAAAAGTTGACATTGACACGTTAACACGTGTTCAGACAGAGACTAACATGATGAAATGGCTGTACTTGTTAGAAATTGGCGGGAACTTCTCAGTAGAACCCGATATCAAATTTTTGAGGCTTTGACGTTTAAGCTCACTTTTGCTGTAGTGGTACTGCGCTCAAATAGCTCCTTATGCTCAAAATCCTGCGATTTACTAAGACTGGGGAAAGTGAAGAGACAGAGAATACGGTAATAAATTAGAGTGAACATGGAAACCCAATGCGGCTAGAAAGACACAAATAGGCAGCAATAATCGCCTGGAAAAAGTAATAAAAATAATAAAGAATAGCCTGACAACGTTTGAACGAGTTCAAGATGGCTCAAGAGCGCTAATGTTACCGTAATTTTTGCCCACCCTGCAAAAAAAATAAAACCCTCATCGGAGGCCATGCCCACAAATGATTCCACTCTGCGAAATCGCGATAGCAAGCCGACAAAAATCTCCTGCATAGGTATTAATTTGCTTCTGTAATGAAGACACTGTGAGAAAACCTCCGCAGCACTCCAAATTCAGCGGGGCATGCAAAAAACCACTAGCGAAGGCGCTAATCGATCTGACGGGTTGATTGGCAATATGCCAAAGTTCACGCCGTGATTCTCGGGATACTGTAGCGGTATTGTCTGCTGCTTTTATATTTGTGAACCTGTACTCTCGAGTCCCGAGTAGAAGAAAGGTGTAGGAAATTTCAATTTCAGTAACAAACCTGGTAAAAACTTTGCTTCCAGTCGGACCATATACATCAGCAATAGTGTGGCAAAGCGAATCGAGTACCTCATTATCGCCGGCGACCGGTAATGTCAGCAGTTGATCAATATTTGATTTGATACTATCTACTATTACTGCTTAGCGGACGAGTATTGTGTCACAGCCTAAGACAGGTCAATTATAGCGTATAACAAACAGAGAACTTGGACACTTTGAGGGCGAAATAGAAAATAATAGAGATGAAATCAATGATCTTCAAGCATATGCAAGTGAGGTGAGGTTTAGTCAACGACCACAAAAAGGGCACGACGCGAATGGGCGGAGAAAGGGGCGACGGCTGAGGAAGGCACACTGTAGCTCTCGAAGTGGGCGCGGCTTAGAGGAAGTGAACCACAGCTGGAAGATACCCAAAAAGCTTTCCTTCTTGAAAATAACTCGTTAATTGGCAAACTCGGTAACAGAGCACAAAAACAGGACTGGCCAGAAGCCGTCGCATGACACTCCGGGTAGCTAAGCCAGCATAGAACGGCAAAGTATCTCACGCCCCGGTTGAATTAGTTGAATTTTAGCATCAGCATAGTCATGATAGGAGGCTTATTTTGTTGAACGGGTGGCGCAGCGAGTCACTGCACAAGACAGGTAATCATTTAGAGACTTTCAAGCATCTTACTGAAAGCCAGACTGGTATTCCTTTCAGGATATCACCTATTCCTAGTGCTAAATCACAACTAGACAACTAGGGTACAAGTAGAGCGAATTTTGTGCATTTTTACTCAAGTCATTGAATGAATCAACAGTGAAGTAAGGGTCTTTGGTTTCCTTGAGAACTGGAGGATCTACCTAGGTTTTCCAGTCATTAAACGAAGACGAACTAAGTTCCCTTAATTGAAATCCGCGTCGACAAAGCCCCTCTCTTGGAAGCTGAAGAGGTTCTAACTTTGCAGATAGCAGTAAGAGGTGGCAATTGCCCTAAAAAAGTTCTCGAATCTAATTTGAAAACACCAAATTCAAAAAGGAGGATGAACCATTAGTCATTAACAAATGGTCTCAAACAGCAGAAATAAACTATAAAAATTAAGTAAGGACTGGAGTTTTGTGCGGTGCTAATGAGAAAAGGAAATCTCTGATCCGTCCTTAGAGATATAAAAGATTACCGCAAACGCAAGATTACCACAAGCATATCCTGGAGGTTGGTCATCCGAAGTGGCTTCCGGATTAGCTGACATACCGTATCCGTTAATCCCAAATTGCTTTATGCGTCTGCATCTTTTGTACCGCTCGTAAGTACTTGCTTAGCGATAGAAGGCACTTGTTGCTTCGCATTGCTCGCACTTGCTCTACGACGCTGTGCGCTAGGATACGAACGATGAAAGAGTTTCAGCCTTTTCCAATTAAGTACTTCTGCTCTAAGTTAACTCTGTGCAGTAGCTAGCAGTATTTGTTCCGTAAAAACTGGTAGATATAATGCGAACAATTTTATGGCAATGGGAAACGAGAGCAACGTAGGTGAGATTTAGATGCGAGAATAAATCAGAATAAGAAGAACACGTTTACGATACCGTGTGTAACAGGTTACGCAAGCACTTTTCATCGGAAGATGCGTAACCGGTTACGCATGGTGATGTCACCATAGTTTCGAATTCTATACAAGTGATACTGTCAAATTCGTATGCTACGACTTATCACCTGGAGTTCATTGATAAAAATTCAAAAAGAGGTACCCAGGCGCCTACCCTGACGCAGCTCGCGAAAACATTCTAGCGGCTCTCGCGGATCCGTTGAAATTCTCAAAGGATCCGCCCACAGGCCTCGACTGACCAATTAGAACCCGGACTAGATTGTTTCGGTAATTATCTGGAGAATTTTCGGGCGAAACGTTAAGGTTACTGTACACTTGCGAGGGTTTCGCAAAATAAGTTGACAGAGGGAGGGCAGATCTACCTAAGAATTCCTGAATCTTCCAGATATCCCATTGTTCGAGACCCAGGAGAAGAGGTTGCAAAAGTAAAAAGGATAAAAGGATAAAGCATTTGCCGTTGATCAATCCCTTTTTGGGATGCGGCACGCATTCTACTTCCATTTGTACATTCGTAGTGGCGTTTGAATGCGATGTGGCCTATACAATGACTTGCGGGGCCAGCCGATGTACAAGTCAGTGTTTTTATCCTCCCAGACAAGTCTGGTACCAATTAACCGACCCCGGAGGGATGGAAGGCTTGGTTGGCCCGGGCGACTCACGACCCAGGATTTGATCCCCGGACCGCTCGCGTGGTAAGCGTGCCACTTGCCACTACACCACTTCCGCCCCTTGGTCAAAAGTTTATTAGAGAATTCAATAGATGAAATACAAAACGCCTGAATCCTTTGAAAACTGCCACCAATCAACGCCGATTGTCGCTGTACTACGCAAGGATTTTTGGGATCACCCAATTTTCAGTTCGAATTTTTCCTCACACCTGGCAGAATTCATTTGCTCTAAGGTCATTTGAAGGGATGATTTGTACAATATCCAAGCCAGCGATAGACTGAAGACCGATGAAGCGAAACCAGCCACTGCATCATACCTCACTAGCATCACATCGATACTGAGTTTACCTGAAGTTCAGGAGAGGACGGTCCTGCCCAGGTCAATCTAAGTACTTGTTATCGGACTTCTTCTACAAAATAATATGAGTTCTAAGTTTGTTGCGTACTCATGCCTTACTTGCAACGAGAGGATTTCTGTCAAGCATATTGAAGCAGCAATTGCTAGGAAAGGTATGTAACTCGGCGCTATCGCAAAATACTGGGGCATCCTCAAAGACTAAGCAGGGAGGGGGCAAGAGCTCCGGAGAAAATTAAAAGTGCTACGCGCTCTTAATTCTCTCCTCCCACCTGAGGCATAGTCACTCCAACAAGAAGATATTTCACGCAATTTTAAGTGCATTGCCACCAATGCCCCGTTTCTTCAAGGAGATCCTTTTGAGCACATTTAATTACACGTTGGGCAATCCAACAATGGCGGGTCGTGTTTTATTTTTCAATTTTTGAGTGATGAATTGATGGATGATGAGTCTTGTATTTATACTAGAAAGTGTGAGAAGATAAGATTTTCGAAAAGTGAGATAGACTTTTACGAATTCAGAAATCTTCAAAATGTTTGCTGTTTCTGCAGCTGCATATACATATTCCCTCATTGACCTCATCATTGTTTCTTAGATAAAAGGTGGATGGGGAAAAAAAAAACCTTTCGCATCAGAAAATTTCTTGACGCACAGGGCATCGTCGTTGATGGGTGGCTTCTCGCTCTCTTTGAAATATTTGGAATGGACTTCGAAGTCGGTGCTATCAAGCTCAATTTCTACCATAAGGGCTCCATTCCGAAGATGCTACCTCATTCCTTCATTTGATATAAGGCTCCTGACGGCTAACATTTGAGAAATGTCGTCGTCTACGACCAGTCGAGCAACTGTTTGGGCTCAATCTTTACACGATGTCCTGTGGCAAATTCATACGATAACAGCCTTAGGGCTGTTATAAAGTTGCTTAGATTCGAATGTATTCTACAATTTCCAATTAGAATCATCTGGTTTAGACGTAGCGAAGTGTGATAAAGTCAGTATTTTGGGAGGGAGGAGAAGTGAGGATGGGAATGAAAAGTCTTTGTTGAGCCTTCCTTGTATACTAGTGGTGCTCTTCTGTACGTTCAAAAGCTTTTTTTGTCAAGACGTTTTCTTTTCCTCTGTTTTTCACCTGTGACAGGAAGTGCTTAGCTGTTTCAATGGTCACTTTCTCTTGAAAGCAAGGTAACCATCCGAATTTCAGAATTTCATGGCAGGGTTTGGTGAAATTTTTGGATGGTCACAATCACTCCCTTCTCGAAAAGGGCTACCATTTCATACTTAAGTACTTCCTCAGCTAGCCCATCACAAAAAATCAACTCTCAAAAGTCCTGCCGAATGAGGCAAACTTTATATGAATAGAACTATTGGAACAACGGAAGGGAACGTTCAAGTTTCGTGAACCACCCGGAACATTTTCTCTTACAAAGTGCTGTCCACCACACCACTCTCTAACACCACCCCCCCTCCCCCAAGAAATAATATGTGCCTCTCCCTCGCTGTACTTATCGACCCAATAGGTGATCGACTCTGTGCCGAAGTGGTCTGACCTCATCATGAGTATGACAGCCAGCAAAAGTTCCAAAGCTTGCTGCACCCGAGCAGCCGACAATCTCTAGTCGAGGCTCAAGTGGCTCCTTCAGAGAGAACTTGAAGGGTTGCTGTTAATTTTAGAGAGAGCGAACAGATCGATATAGGTTATCACATAGCTCAGTGAGCTCTAGTGAAGGCTCACGATCAGTTGATGATTATCTGATTGTAAGCGACCACACTGATCGTAAAGCATGTATGCGTGCAAAAAGACCTTTGGTAGCGCCAACCTAATGGACCGTGCGACCGCGCTGTATAATGTCGTGGACGATTAAAGCAAATATCATCCTATGACAAAAAAGAAGCCCGAGAAATGGATAGCTACAACATCACGGCTCTTAACAACAGTAGGAGCATCGCGCTCCTTGAAAGGCAATAGAAGAAACCAGCTGGGATGTGCGGCTACGGAAAGCGAGAGCCGAGCTCAAAGGAAGATCACCTGCGTGTCATGTAGTCTTTTAGGAAATTACTGCTACCCACACTCAATCTGCTTCTAGACGATCTCCTGGGGCATTCTGTAAAGCAAATAGAAAAGACTGAACCGTGCGGCTTTCTTAGACATCTCGGGGCACTTCTGTAAAAGAGTAGAAGAAGAACTGTACGTGAGAAAAAAAATGTGACCACGAGCTAGGACGATCGTGAAACGATCAGAGCTGATTAGCCGGAGAATCTGAGGAGGATAAGAGCTGGTATAGTAATATATATTGGGGATTTAAAGGCGACATAGAGAACTGGAGCATTATCTGATTTCAAAGAGAGTCTGCGCCACCTTATCGAACATGAAAAGAAAGGCTCAGTGCTACAAGAGGCTAAAAATGAAGGATAGGAAGATGAGAAGAAGAGAAGCCGCCCAGATAGGAGACAGTAAATACCCAAGTTTTTTTTTACAAATGATCGTCCCTAAGTCTTGAGCTACTCCTCGCTGTTCTAACACTAAAGTATTTTTGTCACCTGTGAAGGGGAACATTAGTATGATAGAAAGTATAGAAACAGATAGTAAGGAGGTGGGACATAGAGGGGAAAGTTTAGGGCTTTTTGCTGAGCTTTCTACTCCATGTCCGACCACGAGATTCTACCACGTACGCCCCAAGCTTCGCCCTTGGCCCTAACGAGCACTTCTTGATCAACTCTGAGATTTTGAACGCTGACCGTGAATTAGGCCACGACAGTCAAAAGAGGGTAATTCATGTTTCTTCTTAATAATGCTTGGAAAGCTGCTCAGTAAACAGCTGAAAGATCGTGCTACCGCTAGTGCTCTGAGAAATGAGGGAGTTCCTGTCTCTATGACATCAGTCGTAGTCGTCATCTCCTTTTCGGAGCGTTCCCTGACTTCTAAGAATGCCGATTTCTTGAGGAATGGAATTTTCTGTCAGTTCTAATGATCCCGCAAGGTCATCGCAAACCGTGCGGTGCGTACACCATCAATTTTGTTCCGTGTAGAAGCAGTAAATTATCCTTCATCTTCAATTCAAAATCGGATACAACTTATTGCTTGCATCGTCCTCATATGGCCTAATCCGCGGTTACAAAAAAATTCGTCGGTCCAAAAAACGCAACTGAATCAGTCCTTGAAACCAAGGGATTGACAGAAATGGCCTAAATATTTGAAGGAAACTGCAGGATTAGTATATATTAAAACGTATTAGAAGAGAATAGTATAATATATTCATAGAATACTATATGAGAAGTAGACTTTCCAACCTTCCACCTTTTTTTACAAAAAAATCTCGCTCGACTCCATTCTCATCGCTCTTTGGTCTCTTTGATTCTCTAGCCGTCCCAGTTACCCACACTCTCTATCTTCTGTCCATCTAAGTCTCTTTTGTTCTTCCTCACTCTCCATTCTCTCAGATCCTAGCTGTTCCTCATTCAGCCTCTTTGTGTTTACTTATTTTCTCCACCTCAAGAACTTCAACCAACTAGCACAACGTGGTTAGGAGGACAACCGCTCCCAAACCACAACTGCCCACTTACCTTTTTGGCTTCTTGTACGGCTCTGTATCTACAGTATCGCCCTTCATCTACAATGTCTGCCTCCATTTTCATTCTTCTCTACTCTCGGTTTTGTACATACCTTCAGTCCCTCATAGGCTTATCCCGCTTGAAGTAATAAAGTGGAGAAACCTAGCCGAGCTTTAAACTTTATATGTTGAAGAGCAAAATAGTGCCGGTTATAAACAAAACAGCCATGATAACAATATTTTTGGATGGAACTGACCCCGTCCATGAAGGCTTCGTCCCCAACGAATACTTCGTTAACTGATGTCAAATGTTTCTGCGAAAATATAAACAATGGTTTGATTTTTGGGCAGTTGTGCACAGTGATTGTAACTGTGATACCACTCAAATCCGATTTCATCCGCTTCTACAATTTAAAGTGAAGCTCAGATGCAGGGCGCAACCTAATAACTGATCAAGCGCCAAAAACTTAACTTCTAAACAAATAGTTTAAATACGAAAACATAAAAAAATAAATTTCTCAGAATGCCGAAAAAAAGGAGTCAGCTAAAAAACCAAATCGCCCCCCGATATCAAGAAACTTTAGTCGTAAATCCTTAGTACATGGTGCGAGCAAAGCGCTTCATGCCGGATCTTAATCCATAAATCACCGCTTCTGCTTCCCAAAGAATCTTTTTTTTAATGTTGAGAGAAATCCAATTAATGAGGCATTCCCGAAAGTGTACTTTAAAATGATGTCACACATAAGGATTGCTATACCGCCAAAATTAAGATGACATCCGGTGATTACAGATTGATCAGATTACAAGTTATCGATTAGATTATTGATCAATGAAAATGTGAGTGAGCAAGAGTGTTGTTGGCTGAGGTGACGTATCGGCGCATGCTACAACAACATTCGGGTACCAACGCGAATATCAGAAAGAAACATATCGTCAATGATTTCTTCATAAACCTTACACCAACAAAAAGATCCTTTGATAAGGGGAAAAATTCACATTTTTTTCAGCAGAGAAAATCATGCTCTTTGAAGAGAGCCCCGTCAGCCGGCGGTGTTTGAACGGCAAAGAGCCCCGACTAGCTGAACGACACGGTCCCCGACATGTAATTGAGAAAACGGTAGTTGAAAACCGACGAAGGCGCCATGAAAATGATGTGGGAGCGAACGAAGACAGCATGAGATGTGAACAGAGTTCAGACATGTGTCGTACTGTTGAAGACGATGACGAGCAAATGACGTTAAACTGCGCTCATGGAACCGTATCGAGGCACATTCCCATACGAGATAGGCCAATTAGTAACCGATCTTGTCGTCGTGTCTTCAGGTCATGTAGATTATGCCGAATCATTGTGTTAGCCTCTGGCAATATGCGAAGCGTCCTGTTGGCCACGAATTGATTGCTCTATCGTCTTCTTAAAGAGTATAAGGGAAAAAAGTGGGCTGCAAAGGGAGCTGAAAAGTCTTCTGAAATGTGTCGCTTGTGGGCTCCTAGTGACACTTCAAGAATGATTGGCCATACAGCAATCTACAGTACCACCAAACGCACCATTCTGTAATTTTACTATTTTCGATGGTCTGGTCTCCGTTTACATGCCCCAGGAAGGGTAGCAGTTTGGAATATCCTCCATGGGATTCGAGCCAGAGTTTTCTTCTAGCAGGACAATATCAATAATCGTCACCATTTGCAGACGCTCCACGCCTCCACAGGTTCTTCCGACAGAGTTTCATTTTCGATAAAAACAAATTAGGACAAATTACGCGTAGTAAAGCTGTCAGTGGGATTCTCAGGATTGTCTAAGGGCACTTTTAGGGTGGGAAAAGGCTCTACTCGAACTCGAGGATGTTCCCTTGAAATATTTTATGGAGACCTGGGTGAATTATTTCCTCCTAACTTTTACGCTCGCATGCATAAGAGCATGGAAAGTTCAGGTAGCTCCGGGTATCGACGAAATAATAAGGTTCGTCTGAGGAAGGAGCGAAACAACCACTTTAAACCCATAACGGAGTTTACACGAGTGTTACTAGGAAATGGTTATCATGAGGACTTTATTATATCTAATATAGTTAAGTGTATTTATAAAAATAAGTTTATATGCTATAAATTCTCAATGGCTAATAATTATAAAAATGTTAATAAACTAGTTAAAGGAATACTCAATCAATAGCTTATGCTTAATTCAGTGGACAGCTACAAACATTTCCACCTTTTTAATTTCATAAAAGTTTTACATATACTTGTCAATTTATAATCATTTTAGTAAATATACAATTAAATTCATTGCATGCTCCTCTGCATGATAATTTTGTACGTCTACTCAAGGTTTATTCGTCTTTCCCCTGTGTCTTTATTTCGCCAATCCCAACTCACTGATGAGCTCCGGGGATTGACGAAATAATAAGGTTCGTCTGAGGAAGGAGCGAAACGAACCATTTTAATTATTTTGTTTATAATGGTTTTTCTTTCTTAATTGGACAGCGCTGGTATTCGCCGAAATTCGAGGGTAACCCGTTTTCGGTGTTATACCAGTTCCGTCTTACGGGTTTATATTATTTTTATAATATCTTATATTATTTTTATTTTTTTTTAATTTTTATTTTTATTTATTTATCCATTATTATTTATTTATACTGCTTTTCCTATTCTATATTACTCTCTTGATGAGGCAACAGCCTTTCGCACCGGTGGTGATAACTTGGACCTTTGGTCCGTTGCGTCGACTGACGTTTTTGCGCCGATGGCGTTCCTGCGTCCACTGACGTTTTTCTGCGCCCACAGGCGATTTCTCTGCGCCCACAGGCGTTCCTACTCATACATTCTCCTATCTCCTCAGTTCACAACCTTTTTGTCTAATAATACTATACAGTATTATAATTGCCAGTTGTAGCCTACTATTCGTAATACTGCATATCTTATCACAGTATAGCGCAACCCAATACATTTCGTTTGGTATTTCCCGCGCGTTTTTTCTCTTTTTTTAACTTTTTCTTTTTTCGTTGTTCGTTGTAACATAATCCCGCACTTCAATACACAACCATTTACAAATACATACAGGAGGGCCATACCTCCTATTAAAAATAGGGATTGGCGCTGATGGGGTTATACAAGTCAAAAATGGCAAGGGGGGTCAATTTTTGGCGCCTCCAGCGCTAGTCATCATGCAGGGAGAGCCATCCCCTGGGCAGCAGCCCTGCCAAACCTTCGGGAAGACACCCCTCTGCACACGTGTTTGGCCGCGCGTGCGCTTAGATCTAGGTCAAAAAATGCTCAAAAATCCGCTAATTACTTCACAAAAACAAATTTTAGTAAGGTAAGGGACGGGTGTGACCATTACATACTAAAAGATTTTGGAAACAACAATAAGGGTTGCAAATGCAACAAAAAATGTAGAACATGCAGTATTACCTAATACTGACAATTTCATTATATCGCATGTGACAGGATTGCACATCAATACCTATAAGGAAGCAGATACAAACTGTAACACAAGAAATGTTATATACTGTTTAACATGCAATGGCTGTGGAATACAATATGTCGGGATGACAATAAGGAAACTTAAAGAAAGAATTGGAGAACACATTACAAATATTTTTACACATAAAATACACACACCTCTTTATAATCATTTTTATAAATGTGATAAAGGAATTACTGTAACAGTACTTGACTCTATGAAGCCTAACGATAAAGACCAGTTTACTTGAAAAAGAACTGTTCTGGATTAAACTCTTAATGACACCATATCCTTCGGTTTGAACGATAACATCAAAGGTTATGGAAACATTACAAACGTGGATAATCCTCTTTATATAAGGGAAACCATCCCTTCTTCTCATTAAAAATTAACCAAAGAAAGAAATAACAGAGGAACAAGACACAAAAGAAAGAACAAAGGGATAACATTCCAAAGAGCATTGGAAGAAATTACTAACAGCAATGGAGAGTTTAAGCCTGTGCAATACTACAGGTTACTCAAAAGCCTACGAAGAAAAGAAATTGACAAAATAGTAAATCTATCCAAGTCAGTAGATTTTCTGCAAACAGTTAATAACAAAACAAGATACCTCATATTCTGCCTACTGGCTCATTTTCATTTTGACACAGTTAATGTCAAAAGTCAAAAAAGAACTTTCACAATATAGAAGTTAGCTTCAAAAGCAGGATTTTCAACGAAATACCCTTCAACAGAATATTCAACTCAACACACTGTCAAGGAAATATTGAGTAAGAATAAAAGCAATCCAGTTGAATATACACCTATCCGAATCGTATATAAATACAACAATCCAGTATCATGTAGAATATACAATTATAACAGGGTACTGAAAGATCTCACCAACGAAAGAATTAGGAGATATAATTAATAGAAACTGCATTTGTATTGAGGATACAGTACAAGAATATGTAAATGATAAACATGGACACATTGTAACAGGAGATCTGAACATAATAAAAGAAGAGAAGCTCAAAAGAATTATGAGCAAAGGAACTAGATATAGATTGGACAATGGCATAACCAGACCAGAAGTCAAGCAAATATATGAAGACACAGTTAACAAAGCTATTTCTTATTTCAAAAACAAGTATAAAGCTAATACGCAACAAGTAGATCTTCTGCAACAATATCTACACACATGTTACCATGATAAAATAAAGCCCATATTAACAAAGGATAACATCCAAAATAAAGGGGAGTACATACCATACGAGTTAATAAAACGATATCAAAACAGTTATGTGTTTTGTCCCCTGGATAAAGCTAATAATAATTATGGCGTCTACCATTGTATGCTATACGAAGCCCATTTCTAATTGTTTGTTTATAATTGTTTTTTTCTTTCTTAATTTAACTATTTCGTTTATAACTTTTTTCTTACTTGATTGGTCTCCACACTTGCACCTGGTATTCTTGACCTTATCGTGTTGCCTAAGCTCCATTCAAAGTTCCATAAGGATCCGAAAGCCTTTCCTTTCCCAGTTAGAAAGTTACTTACAGCAATTAAAGCAATTCCTTAAATTCGTGGTGATCATGCTCCAACTTAGAATTGAAAAGCACATTTCATTTCTATAAGAAAATCTTCATAGTGGCCACCTACGTGGACGGCATCAGAAAAATTTGCCCCGGAAACATGGTGCACTGGTCGAGCTCAATGGGGTCTTCGAAGGATCGTGTACCATAACGACCTTTACTGAAAAGCGAGTTTCGAGGGGGTTTGCATAGTGGGAGCTAATGCCTCTAGAAAACTATCCAACATTGAATCGATTCACGAAATTGCGTAAGAGCTTCAGGCTGAAGCAGTTACGGTAGCCTCCTTGAGCTTGACGACAGATGACGTCATATTCTGAAGACGGTGAGGGCAGTGAAGGAGGGCCTGCGCTATAGAGGGACACTTAGGGAATACTTTGCTGAGGAACTTCCGTCAACGACGGCAATCTCTGCGAAGAAAAAAGGGCCGAAGTGCGACATGGGCAAAATGTCTTTTTTGGCCTTCCCCTTGTACACCCCTTCTTTTATGAATAGGGTCCAAGTCTCGAAAAGGAGGTGGAGACTCCAGAGTGCGTGAGCAATTCAGCCCTCGAGGGTGCCCCGTATCATGCGATTGCATCCAAATTCCTTCGGAGCTAACAGGAAGAAGTCAGCCCAATCAAATCAGCGGGTTTCGATGTAGATAAATAGAGGCTCAGATGAATGTACAAACAGGCAGACGCACAATAGAAAGTCGCAGACAACTGATAGGCGACAGAGTTCTTTTGCATTAGCCCTATAACCGAAGTGCTCCTTAATGCTGTGAGTGGAAACAATTATCGACTGGTTTTTCATTAGGGCGCAATCTTTTCCCTCATGATGAACCTTCGAATCAGTCACGTGCCACTTATGCTCAGCCCAGTTTCCTTGGATGTTGCCCATATCAAATTGTTCACGGCATCCGAAATATTCTCAATTGATCGTTTGTTCACCTTGCCTTTCTTCATAGCTTGATCTACCCGAACAAGTTTACGTCACTGACTTCAAACAATCCACTCTCATCCTGTGCATATTCTCCATAGTTGTTGGAACACCTTCACTATTGCCCATTCTTAGGCCTTATCAGCCACCTTCCAGCGGGATCCATGCGTAAACTGGGTCTTTCCATTGCGGTTCAAAAATCTTTAAAATAGCACCTTCCATAGAAAGTTTGAGAGGAAAGTTGGTTTTAGGTAGAATGTTATCCAAACTGTAGCTAAGGCGGGACAAAAATTGTTTGGTACGAATTTATTTGACTTAAAAGTACACGAGGTCGATAATGATTCCGTTGGCTAACGTTT
>MU869389.1:5700-24945 GCA_036418205.1 Ostertagia ostertagi | reverse complement strand
TACATAGGATCCCCACCAAGTTCAGCTGGATTTTTTGCATGTTAAACCTGGGTAAGAGCAAGCTAACACCCTAAAAAAAGCCTGATTCCCTAAAGAGGACACAACAAGAATCTTGAAATCGTCTTGACGCGTCCCACCTGCGTGCCACCGTACACTCCTTCATCCAAAGGCCTGAACAATGCAGTAGGCAACAGATCTCAAACTCTACCTAACTTAGCTTTGTGACACTTGTGGCCAACACTTTTTTCAGGTCGACTTGTTTCACTAGGCTAATATTCGTTTTGGGTGATGTAATGTATTGGTCACTATTATATAATTTTGACCCACCCTTGTATATCAAGGGCCACATGAACTATTACACATGGCCAGTTTATTGGCAAAAGCCTTCAGTCAGTACAATGCATAGCGATCGTAGACATCTGCGTAAGAAAATTTGATCCGAACAATAAAATCAGCGGAGTCAATATGTATACTGATAGTTATAAGATAATTCACATGAGACCGCTTCTGAAGAAAAATAACCTTCTGAATGGAGGGGTTTGGATTGCAATGTAATTGCTACAAGGTTTAGTTTTTCAGATTATAAAATAAGGAAAATTGAGAGATCGAAAAAACTTGGTGGGTTTCTGAAAGTAGAAATCTTTACGATTAAAATGATGTATTGGTTTACGCAAAAATTTGGAAATTCCTTCTATTTAATGAATAAAACTTCATGTTGCCTCGATTCCCTCCTCTGAGCGAGACAGAGCGCGCGGATTGACCACGGTCCACCACTTCTCCATGTTGGTGACCCACACATCAATGATGAGCATTAAATTATGTGAAAGACATAATAGTTAATAAGGGGGGGGGTCGTACCGATACCCTCCGAAAAGGAAGGGGGTCGTAAAAATTTTGGAATTTGCGCAACGCAGGGTTGACTCTGGTGTAGAGTGTATTGAGATTGAGACGCGTTACCTAAATATCATTCAGAAAGTGGCAGAAATTCCAAAACAATAACTCTTCTCAATCTTGCAAAACTTCCTTTCCAATTTCTTTCAAATTCCTTGTTGTAGGCCACCTGTGCAACTTTGGTTTATTACCCAAGTTTGAGTCCGCTAACTTGTTTTTATTTCCTACGAACTCGCTCTGCTTATGTCTCCTGCTCTGGTTATCTGTCCTGAATGTATTCTCCAACTGACCTTCTTTGTTTGTAGTGTCCAGTGGTTAATCACCCAAACTTTTTATCTCCATTTCTCCTCCTTCCACTTTAGACAACCTGTCGTGGTTCGGGAGCGGTCGCCCTCCTAACCCTCAACACAGGCACCTAGCCAGATGACCAAATCCTGGGGAAGAAAATTTTCCCGCCCACAGGTCCTAACTGATGCTACCTACATAGGATCCCCCACCAAGTTCAGCTGGATTTTTTGCATGTTAAACCTGGGTAAGAGCAAGCTAACACCCTAAAAAAAAGCCTGATTCCCTAAAGAGGACACAACAAGAATCTTGAAATCGTCTTGACGCGTCCCACCTGCGTGCCACCGTACACTCCTTCATCCAAAGGCCTGAACAATGCAGTAGGCAACAGATCTCAAACTCTACCTAACTTAGCTTTGTGACACTTGTGGCCAACACTTTTTTCAGGTCGACTTGTTTCACTAGGCTAATATTCGTTTTGGGTGATGTAATGTATTGGTTACTATTATATAATTTTGACCCACCCTTAAGTATCAAGGGCCACATGGTAACTATTACACATGGCCAGTTTATTGGCAAAAGCCTTCAGTCAGTACAATGCATAGCGATCGTAGACATCTGCGTAAGAAAATTTGATCCGAACAATAAAATCAGCGGAGTCAATAGTGTCGACTGATAGTTGAAGAATAAATCACATTAAGCTTTTTCGATGTTTCTCTAGACCTTAGTTACCCTAGTCTTACAACTTATTTGAGATGAGACGCTTGAACAACTATTAGGTTGCAGAAAGGTCCCGGCCTTTTCTAGTCCCGATATTCAAATGTCCATATCTTGACCCACAACGTTTTCGTTCGTAACCTACTACAATCTACTTTTCCATCCAACATCAGTTGAGTTTAATCAATCCTTTCGTTAAAAGTACTGGAGTTCGAAAGGAGATAAAATCGGTTGAGGTCGTTTCACAAACATGTTAGATTTCGTGTTTTCCCATTTGAGGTGCTATCCAGACGGTTGGTGAACAGCTAAGCGGTCTAGTGGGCAAGAGCCCCGTGGCATAGTTCAGTACCTCAGTTTGTGCGTTTTTTAGGCCCGGTTCTGCAGTCGACGGCTGCAATACACTACATGGAAGAGTCGGCCCATTTTTGACTGCCCTTGCTTGGCACATGTGTTAAGGTTTCGCACAGTTTCGACATCTTACAAAGAATACTGTTTCGCTACAACAATTTCGCCTGCTTTCGGAAAGCTGCGTCGATCGCATGCCGCGTGATGAACCGTACAACCTTCTCATCGCGTAGTTTAACCTTTGCAAAGTTTCGTTGACTTTGAAGCTGTGAACTACACAGCCGAGCTTCAAGAGGTTATTGTAAAGAATACATTTCTTCGAAACCACGATTTTTTGAGGCACCCTTTATTGAAGTTTCCAGAGTTCTCAACCTATTATATGTGTCTTGGAACCGTAGTTCAGTTACGAAAGTTCAGCAATGGCTTTCTCAACACTTTTATGCGCTTTGGTTATATCCAATCTTTCGGCTAATTTTTATCAGCCTTGGAAACGACCTCATCTTTTTCGAAGCACTCGCTATCCCTACACAAGCTTTCCAAACTATCGCAGTACCCCAAATATTTATTTCGTAAATGCGAGACTATACAAATAGATTATATCATGAGCTGATTGCGCTCCTGTCTGCACTAATTCGAGTTGGAAGAGGAAAATCGTGCGCCATGCTCGTTGAGCATGTTGTATTCATGTCTGTGGGAGAGCTGCAGTATCATTGGATTGAGGAAAAAAGGGTCTTCTAGTGGTGTGCTAGCGCAACAGTCTGCCGTTCAAAATCAATGCTTTGAAACTTGAACGGTCAAAACGGCAAGAACTTACAACCGAGACAATAACGACTTCAGGACTAATCGAAAATTCACTTGAGTCGATAAATGAAGCGAAAGCTCTTTTTTGTCTGCTGATCTCTTGAGATATGCACGTACATAGAAAACAGCACCATAACTGAGGTTAGGGAGAGGTCACTTGATAGCACCATTGGCAATACCTCAGAAAAGGCCAGTTGCAGTATCACTAGGAGGGTCATTCGCCGCTGCAACGTGACGTTCGTCACGTATTTTTTCACATGTTGTTTTTTTTTCTTAAAACTTTTTTTGAATCGGATTAATATGCATTTTGGATAATCTCTGGGGTTTGAAAAGAAGATTTTTTATCAGTTTTCTCCAAAAAAGTACTAGAAATTTGGTATTCTGGAAGTTCTATTCCTCCCACTGTTTTGCTGTATCATTGACACTCAAGCATGCGTAAAATAGTGAAATTTTCTAAAGATCGAAAATTCATGACGCATTTATAAGGTGTTCAGCATCAAGAGAGATAGCTTTCATGCAAACAAACCACGCGCAGGCTTTCAACGTTTTCTCCGTCCATTTAAAAAAAGACCAGTACTAGACATAGTCCTCTGGAATAGTAAACGTTTTTGTGCACGACGGCCCTTTTCAGCCGGGCGGTCCCGATTAAGGGAAGCGGATAATTTTCCAGCGAAATACGATTGCGAGTGTCTCCAGCATTCCTTGAGTCGATACAACGGGACAAAGTGTATGGTGCTCTCAATCACTTTCTAGAGTGCACCTGCGTACCATTTACATTCAGCTTGGTAGTCACATTCCAACACGCTGTCACGGCCTATCCAATGATTTGCGGGGGCTGCCCATAAGCAATTGAGAGACAAGACAAGTGTGGTACCAATTTTGTGACTTCTAGAGGGATGAAAGGCTTGCAGGATTGAAACCTGAATGGGCGAGATGTGTCCAAAACTTGACGTCGGTTTCTTTGAGTTTTTATTTTATCTTTTAGTTCGAGCAGTTTCTTATAGTTCTTATAATTCTGTCATATTCGCTCAAATTGTTACGTGTTTTTTTATCTCTAAAACGCCTACAACCTGAACGGATAATCTTGTGAAAAGTCCAATGACGGAGTTGCGGGGCCTGCTACAAAATGAATGGTCGGCGGTCCATTATAGTACCTTCTCTTTTCATAACTACAATATCATTAGACCTAGCCAATGTCGTCTTTTCTGCTTTTGAAGAATCACCCGAAAGGTAGCAATGATGACATATAGGTCCCTATTCATGTGACGTAAATTAGCCATCACTTGACCGCTCTCCGTGTCCAGAGATGTAAGCGCCTTTTGTTTTCAAGAAAGAGAGACACCTTCACAAGTACTTGAGCAATGTATTGTCATGTTCTATTCTATATAAAAATAAACTTCTGAAGATGTAATAGCTTCTCTTTCAAAAATATGGTCAATAAACCATGCGCCAATATTTAGTAGCCACCCTGTATATAGAAAGGGGGGGCAATAAAAAAAGACATTTTGTCTCCAGACTCAAATGGATTTAATCACACTTTGCTCAGCTCAAAGCGTGTGCTCCCAACTTAGAATTGAAGAGCGCATTTCATTTCATAAGAAAATCTTCATAGTGGCCATCTACGTGGACGGCATCAGAAAAATTTGCCCCGGAAACATGGTGCTCTGGTCGAGCTCAATGGGGTTCTCGACTGATCGTGTACCGTTACGACGGGTTCCAAAAGGGGGGGGGGGGAATTATGTAAGAGCTTCAGGCTAAAGCAGTTACTGTAGGCCTCCCTGAGCTCGACGACGGTGACAGATGACGTCATATTCTGAAGACGGTGAGGGTAGTGAAGGAGGGCCTGCGTGTACTTATAGAGGGACATTTAGGGAATATTTTGCTGAGGAACTTCCGTCAACGACGGCAATCTCTGCGAAGAAAAAGGCCGAAGTGCGACCTGGGCAAAATGTCTTTTTTGCCAGCCCCTGTATTACAACCCCTTGAGTTCTTTTCGGTGTCGCTTACATTGAAATGGTTCAGATATCATGCCATTCAATCGTAGTAGGCCATATGAGGTTTGCACAAAAGCGTTGGTAAAATATCACCGCACTCTAAACGTCTGACCATGAGGCAGTATATGGTAGAAGTATAGTTCTGATAATTAACCACGCGATGAGAAAGTCACCAGTAAAAATTACCTAAGCCAAAAGCAGAAATCATTCAATAATGTGTGGCTAGTCGTTGCGCAGAAGTGTTATATCAATCCAGTTGAATCATGTACAAAAAGCACTTTTTCGGCCTAAAGAAGATCGAAGGCCGATGGGCATAAGAGGATGCGATTTACGATTAAATGCTTCTTGAAGTGTGCGCTTAGCAAGGGACAGCATTTGTCGATACCCTACCACGCCTTTGATACCCAATAAATCATTCAACATACTCGATGTTTCTTTCTTGATGGCTTGCCCATGCAAATGAAGTTTAAGTTCGAAGGGAACGAGCTTGGAATAGCGAAGGGGTGTGGGGTGCACCTTAAATGTGCTATTGGCGGCTGCACTGACATATAATGGCAGCAAAATGACAATGAGCAGCAGGGAATGTTGAGATGCGCCTCCTTCTGAATGTTGGTTTGTACGAAAGGTTTCCGGTTGATCGTAACCCCCAAATTCCAGGAGCGAATATCTCGGTTCAAAGAAAAAATTTCAATTAAAATAAAAGCCACTAACAAACAAGTAACTAGTAACAAACAAGTAACAGTAACAGTAACTAACAAGTCACTAACATTTGCTCGAGAGAAGGGGGCTTAGTGGATTCGGATGTTTGAAGAGCTAGAGTTCTATGGGCAAAAAGCTCGGCGAAGGTCGTTCACGATCATATTGGGCTTCAACGTTTGATCTCTTTAAAAAGACTATCCAGATGGCTGAAAGAGTAGTTGCTGGGCAAGAGGACTGCGCAAAATTATTGCAGCGCAGTTTGTATTATAGCTGAGCTAGTTTTGTGCACGAAAGTGCGAGATGGGGCTGCGCAACCGTGGAGAAAAGAGTCGGCGCGGCACCCACTTGTCGACTTCTTCGGACGTTTTTGGACACCTTTACATTTGGAACCCCATGTTGGTTACGCCTAATTAAGAAGCGGCCTGTTCAACAGTTCCATGCAGATTTGGTTTGATCAAAACCCTCAGTTGATCTTTGTCAGTCTCCGATATCCGACCTTCACCCTAATCTTCTTCGAAGCTTTTATCATCGCGAGAAAGACATTTTGAATCACGACTGCACAGCGATTTTTTTGTGGATTCAGGACCAAATGCTCAGTTGATATCTCGACTTGCTTCAGCACTTTTCCGACCAATTTTGAAGGAAACAAGAACTTGTACATAACAGTTTGTTGAGTATGTTGTATTCCAGACTTCAAAAAGAGATATATATATTAAAACCTTAGAGAAAGTTCAAAACAATTTTACGAGAAAGCTTTTCATCAAGTCCGGTGATTTTGTCTATTCTAGGATACCAGACTCAACTCACAGGAATAGTGAGTATAGGTTGCACACTCTTGATTCACGTCGAAAACTCTATGATGCTTGTATGATTTTCAAAATTATGTGCGGTATCACCAAAGTTGACTCATCCAAATTCTATCGGTTAGTCAATTCTAGAACCAGAGGGTCGTCGGAGAAGATTTCCTATGTAACTCCCAAGACAAACTTGAAACTTTCATGCTTTACTTGTAGAGCTGGCTCTACATTTATCTCTCTAAAGATCAATATGCCGTTTACTCCTCAAGTTTTTGTTTCATTCAAACGTTTGGCAAAGAAACAATTATTATGTTATTGAGTAAAGTGATATTAGGGATCATTTGGTTGTATGTTTGTTTATTCGTGATTGTGTTTTACGTCTGCCTTTGAGCGGCGTCTCAAATAAATAAATAAATAAATAAATAAGAGTGCTTTATATGTAAAGTGAAAGTAAATAAGCAGAGCAAGAAATGCGCTTTCTGTTTATGTATGAAGTGGTAGCAGTTCCTAAGAAGTGATTCAGAAGGAAGCGTTCTAGGTTGAGTTACTAGAATCGGCGGCAACTATTCGAACAACCCAGTATTACACCCCCTCTTGTGATCGATATCAATGATTTAATTCTCTCTTTCGACTCCTGGGCTCTACACCTTTCTTGAAAACCTAGCAAGATGGGAAACATCGTATCCCTTTAGTTGCCAATCCTAGTCATCATCGTGTCATCTATTCGCCGTATGTCATTTCTAAAAGCTTCTCGTGAATAGAATCGGAGTCCTATTGAGGTTTTCTGTTGGACAGACGCAGAGGAACTGTGATACATGAATAGCAGGAAAAAAGGAAGAGTTATGAATTGAAGCGGCTGGCCCAACTAGCCCAACGCTTGATCCTGACCAGCCTATCACTTGTGTGGGCAGGTCGGGACCATGTACCAAAACTTGCTTCACTCGGTCCAACGATGTGAAAAAGCCAGGTTCATGTCGAAGGAATTTGACCCAGGATCTGATCTCGGATCATGCGCGCAGCAAACGCATCACATGCCAATATAAACACCATCTTACCTCAACAGCGAACGAATCGCTCAAAATATCCAATTGTTAAGTGATGCATCATGCACATGCATTTGAATCTTGACCTATACCTCAGGACCACAGGATTCCGATTAAAGCTGGGAGCTGTGATTGGCCTGAATGGAATTTCGGTTTTGGTCTACACGTGCGATGACGGAACCTTTCCAAGTGTGCTGCCACTGCTTCGTCTGAAATTTTATGTGTTATTTTGCTTTGAGGGTTTGCGCGGCGTTAAGCGAGTCCAAGTGATGATATCACTCACAAAGATAGCAAAATTTTCAGTGCGCCTGAAGGGGAGCACTGTTCTCTATTTTACTGCTCGGTAACCTTTTCCGGCCATGTAATGGTGTTGCTGTAGTATTTTGTAAAGAGACGCAGTCAAGGGACGAACTACAGAGATCAGTCAAAGTTGGCCAAAGTAAAGCGTTGCATATGACCATGCTTGGACCTCAGGTTTTCACAGTAATCATGAGTAGTGGTAGTGCCCTCGCTCTTCACCCGGAGGTCATAAGTTCTCTTCCCGTTGGAGTGCAAATTCCGAGAGCACTACCACTACTCCACGGCGACTTTGAAAGCCCGGAGGCTAGTGTAATGCTTTACTTCCAGCCAACTTTGACTGCTCACAACTTCCTTGGCAGGTTCATTTTGCAGTTTTAGTTTCCATATTTGTAATCAGCGTTTGAAGCTCTATCGATATATCTGGGTCTCATTCAAAGTTCCATGGGAAGCTGAATGCCTTACCTGGTTGGCTTATCATTTGTTATTTCTCCTATGACCCCCAATGTGGCGAGCGGGCACCATAGCCGACTGGTGCAGGGCTGCGTCACGGTCAGCCGCTGGTATAGTGTGTTCTGTATCCGCGAAAGATGATTGTGTGCCAAATGTTCGAAGCATTAGTGAGTTACTTTCCTACATCGTGGGATGATATCTGGTCCAATAAGTTTAAAGTGTTGGAGCGTTATTTTGGACTACTTCACTTTTACTTCACTTGACTAGGCTGTGACTCCAACATGAACCTCCTGTCTGACAGGCTCTCTTTTTTTACCTCTTCGCTTTCTCTATTTTTTTCGAAATTATTTCATACGCTTTTTTTTCTAAGAATAGATGCATGGTTTTCTTTTTTCACGTTTGGCGAGCCCTGGTGAGATACTCGTCGTAGCTTCCACTTAACCTAGTGAAAGAAAATTGAATACTCTTCGAAAATGATTTGTGTTCTTTTCTGTGTATGCTTGTTTTAGTGTCTCTCTGGAACAGTTTCACAGTTACCTGCGGCCCTAGTTTCACGCTGTAGCGCGCACTTTTGGCGCAGTCAATAAATAAATAAATAAATAAATAAATAAATAAATAAATTACGTGCTTTCGCATGCGTTGCAAAACACTAGGAATCTTTTGAAAAGAAGGTCACTCATTAGAATACCACCTGCGAAATACATTTGGAAGTATCCCTCGCGGAAGCCAGGAACGAAGTGCTGATTAGGACCAGCTATAGCTATCCCGCTATAAGGCAGAAGGAATGGCATTTGCATGGTGTATAGGATTCTTATTGGGTGAATCGATTTGAACAATAATGTCTTTAAGAACTAGGCCGTGCAGATCAAAAGGGGAAATCAAAGCTGTCTTCCGGATAACCATGTTTGACAATTGGGTGTATGTTCTTTACGTCCTGTGCGGTTGTGGTGCATCACAAAACGAGCAAGGATGTGTAAATTCTGCTCATCTTCCGTGCTTCTAGGGAGGCGGTTTTCTTCATCACGGTGAATATGTTTCACAAGTTTCTTTTGCTCAAGTTTTTTTTTGAAAAAATATTTTATTAGTCATTTCCCAGCCTATTGTTATTGCTACTTTTGATTCCATTTTTCCATTTTTTGTTTGTTCGTTGTTTGTTGTTGTTTGCTCCAATCATTATACTCTATTCTCTCACCTTCATTTCTTACTTCCCCATCGCCCACGGGATTTGAGGATCAGCTACGCAATGCGGAGTTCCACCAATCAGCGTAAGTCTTCAAGAGCTCGTCTCCTTCTTCATTGGTTCTTGCCGATGTGTTTATGCATACACTCTATTTCCTTCGATAATAAGTATCAGGATTTTTCCTTCTAACGAGTTGTTCAAGATGTAATATTGGAATCTAGTTTACAGCTACAGAATGCAGTCGGCTCAGGTCTACAAAGTGTTGGCTATTTTGGTGCTTTTCTGCACTAGAGATATGGAGAATTCGGTGCATACGCGCCAGAATTTGTGCATATTCCTGCACAGCTCAATGGAGCAATTCATGATGAATTGCTACGTAATGGTCTCTACGCAGAAATAATTGGCGAAGTTCGAAAAGAAGCTTGTGGAATAGTGCTACTTGGTGAGCACTTTTGCACTCTTTCTACACATCACTATCACTTCTCTGGATCAACGTTCGAATAAACTACACAATTTTAACAGACTACACGGCTTATGTTGACGGGCATCTATTCGAGGCGGCAATGAAACCAATTGAAGATTATCTGCTGGCAGCAGATATGAAAACCACCTCCTTGAATAAAACTCTTCGATCGGAGGTTAGTCCCACGATTTGTGTGCTTACGCCACGGAATTTCATGAGAAATGTGTACAGGTGTATAAGACGATGAAGGCAACAGCATTGGCGGGGCACAAAAGTGAAATGAGAGCTCTTTTCGACATGCGCCGCAACTCCACCCCTTTATTCAGGTGAGCTAGATTCTATACACGTTGACTGCATTTTTCTGACGCGATTCCTCTGCGCAACTATGGGTATTCTCAGATCGATGGAACTGCAGTTCTTCCCCTACGCCGGAGTCGTGGCGCTCGGTATTGGAATGGGACTTGGTGGCTTGATATTCGAAGGTCTTGAACATTTTTTGAAGGACAGTGAACTCAGCGACTACAAAGCGGTGAGTCGTCTTGCGAAATTCGTGCTCTACGTATGTTTCGCCTGAGACAACTTGTTCGAATCCACATTTCAGGAGACTAAGAAAAAAATGGTTGCTATCGGACATACGTTTTTGGACATGTTCAATGAGATGACTTTTGAAACGTCAAGGTATACTCCAGATGTTGATAGTTCACAGTTGTAACTGTAGATGAGTTCATTTTTCCTACTGCAATTCCCACTTGCATGATTTTACAGTAACCACTTCGGATACACATTTGCATTGGTGCGATACCAAGTGTATAGGCAAGTGCGCGATACCCTCGACCAACTGTTCGGATTTGGCAGAGTGGCGGAAGAGCTATTGCACAGGTCAAGTAACCGCAGCCTGATGTCAGCAATTGAGCGACTCGTTGGCGCGCACTTCAACATTTCATTGCTGGCGTTGCACGGTATTGGCGCAAGGGATGCCTTGAAGGCTAACTGTGATTGGGATGAATAGAGAAACAATGGAGATAAAGGTAATCGCATGATAATAGTTTTCGATGTAGATAGTGCTAATAATGTGGTCTCAGATTTGCTACCCGATGACCACGATTTTGGATGTTGACTACTTGGTTCGAGTGGAGCCGCTTGGGCAGTTCTTGCCAAACATGACGTCATATTGGATGCACGATGTCGGAGGACTGTACGCGATCGGAAAGGCGGAAAACCAGGAAATCAATTTGGCCACACTCAAGAGGGTGGAACACGAAAGTCTGTGTAGGCACTCGTCGTCAGTTATGCTGTGCAATCTGCGAGAACAAATGCCCGGATGTGGACTGCTCTCTGCAGATAGGCATAATTGTCGACTGGTCATGCACAATTCGACGGACAAGCATGTACGGGAGTTGTTGTATTAGGGGTACAGAACAATGAGGATATTACCACTACTCATCTATTACAATTACAGTTCACAATGGTGCGGCCGCTAGCACGTTCCGTGATAATAGCAACCAGGGCCACGCGAATTCGAGAGATGCCTCAGCAAACCATCGGCAAACCACGGCCAGCAAGGATTGTCACGAATCCGGTGTTTGCTGTCGAGGTTCCGAAAGGGAAGTGGTTATTGATCGGAGACGAGCAGATCGACTCGCGTGTGGTCCAGGGCGTAATGGGCACAGATTTCAAAATCATAGTACCCGGTGAGTACCGTCGTATCGGTTTTCAATATTCTCGATGTGAGATACTGTAAGTAATACACAGCATTTATCAGGATACTATCCCGGACTACACGCCTAATGCGTCGCCACATATGGGATCGGACTCCTGGAATTGGTCTACCTCTGACGCATCAACGCTGCTGCAGCCACTGATCTTGTTGCTTGTCATTGTCTTTGGCGTGTTGATGTATTGGAACTTGAAAAAGGACTACAAAGATATGATGCAATGGAAGAATTATTATCAAGCGCATCATATGCCTCAATATCCTCCTGTTCCTGGTATATTTGACTAATAAAGATTCCTATTAAGCACAGACTCGTTGATGAGGAGGACTACTACAGAGTTTTCAGACTCAAACCTATTTAAATAATTTCCGTCAACATACACTGCTCGGCCACCACTTCCTACAAAATTTTGACACTACTTTTCAGTTCCTATTGGAAAATGGACAGGCAATCACTTTCACCAGATCACAGCCCAGCACAAGATGCAACGCTTCTTGTGCAGGGCTGTGATCTGGTTCTTGTGCATGACGCGGCTTCTTCAAGTAGGACGGCTCAGAAGAACGGGATTATCCGGCGAATCGGAAATTACGCAAAAACAGTATTGCCCGGGCCGATTCCTGGCATACATTTTGGAGTTACCGAATGGTGAGAAACCAGCGTTTGGGTTCCATGAGATGTAATAATTATGTTCGTAATTTAGAAGTGTATTACCCGCCCGCCGAAGAGAACGGGTATCAGATATGTTTCAAATGTGGAAAACATGGCAAATTTCGTTTTCACGCACACATGGCTGAGCATGGTATCAAGAAGAAAGACGATGAGGGAAACATAAGCGAACTCTATCTGGTAAACGATATGGACCCTTTCCGTAACGATTCTCCACAAAAACCATACACTTTTAAGGCACATAAGCAAGTTACTAGAGGAATACTGGAAAGGATGAAAGGCGCTTCTGTGGATCTATCCGTTATCCCTAAACCACAAGAGCCGAGGGAATGGGCAATTTACATAGGATTCGTTAATCAGCTACGTAACCACGGCATTCCACTAATTAACGACGTAAGTACTGTAGACAGTCGTATTGAGTTTGTGTTCGTATCATTATAATTTTTCAGGATCTGAACGTAAGTTCCTTGGAACCACCTCGTATCCCCCGTCATCCGGTACCCGGTGCTGCAGATACCATGAATGCGGAAGGACACCCAGTATGGCCTGGTAGAGCGTCACAAGTTGTACAAGAACAAGAAGAAGAGCAAAGACCAGGATCATCAGGCGAAGAAATGCCGAGCGAAGAGGTAAGCTGCTATATGAGCTAATTTCAAGAACGTTTTGTCAATGGTATTTGTCCAAGAGTGCTCATCTTCGACCACCCACACGTAGTGCACCAGAGATACCACGGAGGCTGCTGTGCTACACCGTCAACGTCAGCCAAGATTTACACTATTGTGGTGAGAGCGTAGAAATCTCGTAGATGTGGAACAAGTGTATGACGATGAAAACATTACAGTTGGATCACGTGTACACCAATGGTTCCTGAGCCCTCCTGACAAGTCGTTGATGTTCGCCCACGAACACGACGATTGGAGTGGAGGCGAAGAAGAAGAGCCAGAGCCGTACTACATTCAAACCTTTTCAGTGCCACCTGAAAGCAAACGTGGTCTAAGTGAGTAGCCTACGAATAGTGTAGCGAGTGTGAATAGGGTGAGCTATGCTGAGTACGTAATTATTAAGGATGGATGAGTACGGTCGATCAAGAATTAAAATTGTGGAGGAAATTGAACCAGCGAAACCATCCAATACTGCAAAGTTATACCGCAAGCCTCGAATTCATAACGGTAGGGAAGTTGAAATATAGTGGAGTGAATGCTAAGCTAGCATTCTGAATTTGTAGCCTCCGCTGTAACTATAGTATGTGAGACAGCGTTCCGGTACGAGATGAAGCAGGTGTTCAAAAAGTTCATCAGGAAACTCGACAAAAATGCAAATCGTATGCTAGTAATGTAGAACGATTCATGCTGGTAGCAATGCGTTCAAGAAAAAGGTAATTGTAATGATGAGTGGGCGACGATGTATAACGGCCAATTGGCGATTCAGCAAGTTTCGAATGCAAGCTATTTCTATTCAGATTCGGCCGAACAATGACCCTTGATGACGCTATTTATTCCTGTGAGATCGTTCAGGATTTTTTCCACAGACTACAAATTTCGGGGGTAGTAGTGAGTGTGAGGTCGCTATTTGCAAAGTCTTTGCTGTCTATGAATACCTAAGATTAAATATAGGCTCAGGTTCGTGAAATACACCTATAGTGATGTTCTACAAGGTACTTTTTAACGTGAATGTTCAAGCGGCTGGATATGGCAGAGATGCTGCGCTTCAACATGCAATAAGAATAGCTAAAGATGCAGTTGTTAAAACAAAGATGGAGACAAAATCATTGAAAACCTACCAAGGAATTCGTGAATTTGACAGGGAGCAGGTAACAGATAATCATCCAGTGAAAAATTGACAGTTTTTGGGAGCGTAGCACTTTTTCAGGCCAAAGAACCTTATTGCGTTATGCGAACGATAGTGGAATATGATCAAATTGACGAAAAAATCGAAGCCATCATGAGAAAATTCGTTGAAGATGGAGCCTATATAAGGCGTTCTGATTATTACTTTGTACTGAGGTAAGGTATCAAAAACAGTGAACTTTGGACGTGAACCTAAAAGAGATCTATGACCTATTTTATTTTATTTATGTGTATTTATTTTTATTTTAATTTATAATACTATTTAGGACGGCGATTTGGCGTACTCGTACATTTTGCATGCTGCACAGTAAAATGAATCACATACAAAACCATCTACGGTAACATATTCGCCTGTCAAGCAGTTGAGCCTCGTACTGATGTTATACGGACATCACAGGTGTTCCGAGTATGAATACATAGAGTTGCAGCTTTAGTGAATTGTATCCCTTATTTATCTGTTCTGTTTAGGTGTTGTATTCTTCCACAGTCTGAGAGCTTGAATAGAGCACGTGAGCCAATGGCAAGTAACAGTGGCGTAACAGTAACAGTGCTGCTTTGTCGTCGATGAGAAGTGTATGAGATGGCTGAATCACTATATGAAACTTCGTGAACAGTACGTTACAAGTGTATAGACACAAGTAAATGTAAATGAAATTATTACAAAGAATGTAACAAATTAATTGGAGGGGGTTTTTCAAAGAAGTAGTTTGTCTTCCGTTTCGCACGTGCCCTTATACGGAAAACAAACTGACACCGATATCCTCCCCCCGTGCTCTTCAGTAAGGAAGGGAGGTAAAAGAATTGGAGTGTGTATATTATAAAAGATTGAAAAACTAAAACTTACTACATGTTCTTCAACTTCTGTTGCATGTGCAATACAGCAAGTTATAATAAACAATTAATAATATTCTAGAAAAGGTATAGAAGTTATGTTTTTGAATTGTCGTAGTATATGTGGTGACTAGTGTAATTACAGAAATATGGGCCTAAATTTTGAAGCTGATTAAAATTTTAAGGTGTTCATTGCTAACCATAACCAATTGTATATGTAGGCGTACATTGCTAACCTTAACCATTGCTAACCCCGTACAACCCTAACCATTACTCATATTGCTTATCCTACACTTACCAAAATGTACCTTTTCAAATGAATTTCAACTAACGTTGTGAGTGTCTACTACTTGGTCAATAGTAAATTTACAGAAGGGAGTGAAAATTGTTGGACGTATGGAGGGGCAAGTAGTAGAAAACAACCTACACTCCAAAACCGAGGTTAGTGATAGTCTGGAATATTGGTTAACACTAAACTGAGTAGGACTATAAAACTACTCCAGTAACATTTCGCATGCCATCACGACCGATATTAACCGATATTCAGTGTATGTCGTGAAAACAATATCGGCGAACATGACGACCAGAGGACCTGACGAACAGAGGATAGTAGCGCTGCTCTAACTGTCTGGCAGGTAGAAACACAGAGGTATGCTAGGTCCTATGACGCAACCCTTTTTTGTCCCCCCAGAGGATTGAATCAGAGGAGGGGGATATATCCCCCTGGAGGAAGGGATTGAATACCGCCCCAGCTCACGTGAGACATGAAATTTCCGCGGAAACCTCAGCGGTTCAAAAAATGGGCTCGATTAATTAAAATAGAGAAAAGCGAACACCTTAGGAAAGGAGCATACTCGAAAACTATTTGAACTGCTTGACGCAGAGCTTAGCAGAAATTCCAATACAGCTCAAACGCTTGGAAGCATTCGCCGATTCGCCGAATATTAAACTAAATGAAATATGATAGCCAATCTCAAAGAGCAAAATCCGAAAACATGTCGTGCACCACAAACGCTCCATGACAAGACTTGTGCTCGATTTCTTAGTTATGCTCCGACTACCTCTCTTAGTCACATGTAGGACTACCAGTGATGGACATAGAATTTGTCGCTTGAAGAGTCCCGCAGGAACCATAGCATGGAACTTTTCACCTGGGAACGCAACTAAACAGCTGTAGTACGGTGAGCATTTAACAAGCATGCTACTTATTATTATCGGCTTCTTTGTTTTTTTTTAGTCAAGGCGGAGTGTGGCACATATTGAGCATGAAAAATACATCAACGAACGTATGAGAAGCTTAGCGCCCAATTTTGCTGATCCTGATGTAGCTCGTCTACAAGGTAGAGCAATAGTTGAAATGTTAAGTGTAATCGTCGAGTCAGTCATGAGATATCATTGGAGCTTTGACAGGCCACGACCCAGTGACACAACAAATAACATATGTGGAGCGATACCAGAAATCATGCGCGACAAGGCAGGAAAAATGGAAGAGCGAATAGCTGAAGTGAAACGAATGTTAAAGCCGTTACGAAGGTAAGTTCATTGATTGACCATAATTAATTAGTCTAACGTCTCGTTTTTTCAGAGCTGTGGTTGCAATGTCACCAGAGCCACAAGAAATAAATGCTAGGATTGAGGAGCAGGAAGGCCCAGATGATGCAGATAGTGATAGTTCACATGGTGAATCCTTTAGGTACGTCAGTGAAACGTGGTCTTATAAGGCCACACTGCGAGTGTTTACTGATGTTGCTGAATGTGGCTTTCAGGCCTCTGGCCTTCAACAACCACTGCAACAGCATTCACGGTCGCACCCTCGCGCGATCAAACCAGCTTGCGCACCAAACAGGAATCCTGTCGAGGTCCCAGCCAACGAATGGAAGAAGAAGAAGAGCCTGTAGAGTTAGATCAACCACAAATGGAGCAAGAAGAATCTGTCGAGGTTCCTCAGCCACGAATGGAACAGGACGAACCCGTCGCAGTTCATGATCGAAACGCTGGATTGCTGCCAGAGATGGCCCATCCTGACAATGTGCTCAGCTACATGCGAGATCACAATAACAAACCGTCGAGGAAAGAAGATTTAGGTGGCTACCGCACTGAGTACGAGCGGCAGTGTTTCAATCTCCGACGCACAGCTCAACCAGTACAGGTGAATTGGTTGAACAGTTAGCGTAAAAGTAAATACAGATGAGCCAAGACCATAAAAAATTTAAGGACTTTCCCTGGCTTGAAATACGAGATATCCCTAGCATCAATGGGAAAGGAGTGTTTGCCAAAGTGGAAATTGACAAAGGTCGAATTGTCAGCGATTATAGGTAATTTTACAAAGAACTCAGGTAATGTCGTTGTGCATCGAAACGCATGTATGAGTCTATATATGTTTCAGAGGCACATTTGTTACCGTGCCCGACGTCGTTAAAATGAGACAGCAATCGGGCCCGGAATATTCGGCACATGTAGGTGATTACGAAGTGGAATATGAAGGTGAGCGTTTTGTCTGCATGTAGCACTAAGGTTTTTGAATATGAGGAATGCACAATTTTCAGCTCACGTCCGTGATCCGCACGGTTATAGCCGTGATTGGAAATATTCAATTCTGGCACATGAACCTATTTACAAAGGGGCGGTAACACTGGGTCGGCTCATCAATCATAGCAGCATCCACCCAAACCTTCTTTATAAGAAGATCGATCGTAGTCACGCCACGGATTTAGGACCACAATTGGAAATGCTGGTGATCTTTGAGGCAACTCGAAAGATAGCGGTACGAAAACTTTCACTGGGCTTACAAGTTTCCATTCAACTCTGCCCTACTTGATTGTTATTTGCCGAGTACTGATTTTAGAAAGGTGAACAGTTACTGTGGAATTATGGGAACAAATACTTGCATGGTGGAATGCCCATGGATTGCCTGTGTGAACGATGCAAGCCGCAACTCGGTAAGTTGGTTTTCGCCCACCTATAATCTCTCACGTCTCTCTCAGTCTCTAACACCGCTACCCAGCGCCACAGCAGCTCAAAAGTATCGAAATTCTAGCATCGACTACGGATCTGCAAATTCCTGTTGTAATTGCTCCGAGACCAGAAGCTGCAATAAGTGAATGAATGCTCTTATTCACAACAAATGTGTCTAAGACCAGAGGAACTAGAGCGAAGAAGTCTGCGACAAGTGATCACAGCACGTAATGTGTTCTGCTCTCTAAACACAAAAACTCGTATCGCTGGCCTCTCCTTACCCGATCGAATCATGCTTCCTTTACGAACGTGTTCGATGCATACCATCATAATCGATCCATGTTCTTAGGCATTCAGGTATATTTTTTGATACGTTTTATTTTATAAGAGATAATATAAATGGGATGGAATGCTCATTCAGGATGGTTACCCCACATCACGAGAGGATGCCAATTCACCGCCAAACGCGAACGTATTAGTCGAGTTGTTATGTGTCGCGTACCAAGATGCATATAGAAACGGAAATCCCGTGGTCGTTGTATTGAAGCGAGAAGAACAACCAGCACGGCTGGTACGAAGAAGGAAAGCACCAGTGATGCTAGTCGTCTTATTCGGAGACATTATTCCTATAACTGAGCCGAAACGCTATGGGAACTGCATTATGTACGATGCTAAGCAGGAACTGTGCCAGATTGTGGTAAGTGATCATATGGTGCTAGGATAGATTGACCGATAGCAATTGCTATTTTCAGGCTGATCAGACTGCAGATAAAGCTACCCAACAATCATTGTTAGAGTTATATGGCGGAGCAAGGGTTGTACGGTTCCCGACGCCAATTGAGAGCATGTGGACAGAGTTGCAAAACAATCCAAGGATGGATTTTCAAGGAATTCTGAGAACATTAGACGAATTTGATCCATTCAGGAGTCAAGGAAGAGCTGCGACGTGAAACTGTTATGAGTTAGAATTCAACTTTGGAAGTGAAAAGAATCTCATGTAAACATATACTATGAACCTTCATCATCAGCAGCTTATTGTGAAAAGGTCATTACGGAAACTGCACGTGTTAAGATCTTAGTGTCAAAGGGGGTTACGGGTATGTATTAAAAAGATTGAACATGTATATTTGTATTCGCTTGTATCTGAATGAAGCATTCACAATATTTTTCAAACTGTAAAAGCTGAATCACATCCAATCTAAACAGTTCCAACAATGGTCAATACCAGGGTCAAGCGTGCGTTGAGGAATCCTCGACATGTCACAG
>MU869388.1:0-28338 GCA_036418205.1 Ostertagia ostertagi | reverse complement strand
TTGATGATTCATCGCTAAGTAGGGTGGTGTACACTTCATGTGTTGCATGTAAACATCGAAAAGTAGAAAAGTGATAAAATTTGAAGCAGCCAAGGTTGCTCAGAAGTTTGACGCTGGTCTCATTTTGACTCGATATCATGGTCACATAGAAACCATGGCTGGCTAAGGTTTACACTTGTTTTTTTTTGCAAAAAAAATTTTACGCTAAGAGAAAGCAGAAGTGGTGAAGTGGGATGAGTGAATCCGTCATAAGTAAGTGAAAGCACTAAGCTCGGAAAGAAACCTGATGGGGAAGGCTTATACAAATTGAAAGGCTTGAGGGGAGATGAAGCAGTCGTGCTTCCTTTTTCGAATCTAGGGCGATGGTGCGGTTAGGAAATAAAAAGACAAGTACGGAGAAGGAAAGCTCAGGAGTGCAATGTGGTCAAAATGATGATACGGCCAGTTTCAGACGAACAGGTCCATTTATATTGGAATTTGCATGACTTACGTTATTATTGCTGTTAACCTCAACATAAGACTGCTTCGTGAATGGCATAAATTATCGAATCTTGGAGATATATCGAGGCATGGTCGTCACGAGAAAGTAAGTTTTCTTCTTTACGTTCCACATATGTGAATGTTCGCTGGTGTGCAAAACTTAAGAAGCGAGATAGATAAAGTTACCTAACTTATCGATAGCTTTGTGGACCTTTTGGCGGTTCCTGTCATTGGCATCATATACCTGTATTAGAGTAGTTCTCTCTGTGAGTGGTTAGGTTTTATAGAGCTGTGTTACTCGGCAGAAACACGTCACTAAAAATTTAGGTTCGTCCTTAAGTTTTGCACACCAGTGTACTTAGGTGGGCGCAGGTGTCGTGCTCCGTTATGCACGAATAGCGAGTGCTGTTGGCGCTGCCATACTCCATCAGCTCTAAGTGTGGCGCATAGAACAGTTGAAAGTTTGCTCTAGGCATTCCTTCAGCGTGAAAAGTGCAAAACAGGTAGGCGTGAGCCCTCTTTTTTGTCACTGTCGTTGCGCACCTCTACGACGAGCGAATGCGTGAAGAGTGCGCAAGGTGGATGGGAGAAACCCGTCACCTGACGCCATTCCAATCACAAGCACGATTATCGCTAGAAATCACGAAGGCTCAAGTGGGACTGCACTATTTCTTGACTTTAGTTTCCTTCTGGAACGGCCTCGTCGTGCCGTTTCCTGGGACGATAAATTGGTTTCTTGATAGCAATACCATCGCCTAGTCACTCAGACAATGAGTTCTAATCAAGTGCAACCCTGTTCTAGTTGAACGAGGGGTTCGTTTTTACACACGTAGAAAGGGAAGGGTAACTGTTTCTTGCCCGTTACTTCTTCACGTCTGATCATGAGCGCAAGGTTGCTTAGTATGTGTACTTCAAATTATATTGGATCGCAGCTTCAGACCTTTGCTGCCACAATAATAACACAACTAGGCGATAGGCCTCCTCAGAAGCTCTTAATAGTGAGAGGAGTAAAGCTTCAATGTCTCCGCTACTTATCACTACAGAACAGTGGGTGTATCATACACAGCTGAGGATGCTGGTGTAAGAGGCTCCAAATCTTTTTAAACAAACAGAACGAAAGTGGTAGTAATTCCATGTGAGCTCGAGAACTTCTCAGAATTCTGTATATTCGGCCGGAGTGGGAAGGTTTTTAATAGAAAGTTATACAGTGGCGTCAACAACTTTTTGAAAGTCAAAATTTTGTAGCTTTTTGATAAGAAATACGGAATTGTGATACAACCAAAATAGAGAAAAGTTTCGGGTGGTGATTCAATAAACTGAATCAAATTCAAATCTTTCCAGCAGTGACAGATTTTCATCGCAACAAGACCAGTGGAGTCATAACCTCTTGAAGAAAGAAAAGTTCCCATTCCTACACGGCGCATGAAACGGAACTGAACTGGTTTATTTTAGGTTCTTATCAGCGTTCAAGTATGATGGCTATTAAAAGATTTTATGCCAATTTGTGTCACACTTTTTTCACCTTTTTTTCAATCAAAGTCTATTTGTAAGGGTTACTGACGGTCCTAATCATGAATATGGTACTAATTATTCATGCTAACTCCATTTTGCAAATCAAAAAATTTGTCACCACGAGGAATCGAACTAGGGACCCCCTTTTCTGGTATTCAGAGGGCCGTTCAGGAAAAATCATGGTTCTGTGGTTCCCACATGTGCCCCAATGTCATGCAAGAAACCATTTTGAAAAAGCTTGGCACACCCTGAACGACCTCCTTGTTAGGATGCTTCTCAGCTACGTTGTGCTGACCGGAGTGAAGGGTAATCGAAAGGGACCAGAAGAGTACGCTAAGCGAAACCTCCAATCGTAAGTCCGAATCCTCATTTCCTTGCTGCTATTGCACGGCATTGAGGTTTTGTGTAATTGTGTTTCTCTCATAATTAGTACTTCATGGTGAAGCAGTGCCACACTGTTCCATCATTCAAAAGCACACAGAAAATGTTATGCTTGTCGCTAATTGGCTCCAAAACTCGCACGTAAATGAACTGGAATTTCACTGACGGCGCAGTCAAATCCCACGCAAATTTTATGTGGTTCAGTGGGCTCTACTCAATGACGCTCTTAAGTTCTACATTATCTACATCTCGAATCAATTCGATGTTTTCATCATTAAGATCTTTTAACCAAGTTTCGAGAACAAAGAAAGTTCGGCTGAGTTTGAGAATCGCTGTTGAGTGTCTTGTGCACTTTATAAAGAGATTCTGAGGTTGTGCCACATGCGCCCACGCACAGAGTTCTGTACCAACACCTTTGAACTGAAACTTGAGGAAAATTCATTATGGACGGTCTTTCCGAATGCTCGATCATTGTTAGTGATTATGCTTCAGCATAGAAACGATTTCACGTGGTCGACATTTTTTATCGAATAACACCAACAGTGCCGCTGTGCCCAAAATGAGACCGTAGGCGTCCTCGTTTCCATTTGTTTTTGGAGCGCAATGTTACAGCGGTCATCTATGCAGCTACACCCTACCGATTGCCGTCGGCAAAATGTCGTTACTTGATTTCACCATGATCTCATTATCAGAAGCGGCTCACCCACCTCGCACCAAAAAAGCTGAGTGTCTCTTGATGTTCCCATTTTTTGCACCTTCGCATACTTTGACACCTTTGCTTTGCAATTTCGGTTTAAGGCAAGCCGACATGCCTAGGTTTCAAGGTGAGGAAGCTTGGAGTCTACTGAGAAAGTGCCGCAACTACTTATGCCATAAGATAAATCCTGACTTGGCCCATGAGAGGAAGGACGTTCTGAAAAACTTGAAATATTATAATGCAGTAATTGAAGCTCTTTACTTTTTTGCTTCTCTACGTTTGGCTCTCTCATGTATGTCTCTCAAGCAGATAGACCAATAATATTAGTTTCACATGCGATAGAAATGAGTTGTCTTCACTGAGTGTTTTTACCGCTTTCATAGGAGAAGGAGCAGATGCAAGAGGATTTATATTCAAATGATTCAAAACTTTGTACTCTGAGTGTGGTACCACTACGATATAGTTGATCTCAGCCACGCGTGCTCTCCCTCAGGTGTAAAAAAGGAACAAAAAAAATAAAAATTATCGGGTCGTCTTCTGGTCTGGTCGAACAGTAATGCAAGAAAGCAGACACAGACATGTTTGCTCATTATGGTGCGCGATGCCCTCGTACCAGCGTTTTTTTCCCATCCCACCTTCTTCAACGTGTTATCTCTCTTAGCCTGCAGTGAATGCATTGAGGGTTGGCGAAGCAAATGTAGTCTTCAAGAACGTCGCCTCATAAAGCGCAATGACCTCCTGCTGGTTTCTATCAGATGCTTTTTTGCCTCTGACGCGATTAAATCTATGATCAATTCAACTAGCGGAAAGTGGTCTCAAATAACGGTTAACTCGCTAATGTTTTTTGTACCGAGTACAGGTTACTAATACATCTGAACCACGTCGCGTAGGTAGACCCTAACACTAACATTTCGAACCTAATATTCTTTTTCAGGTAAACATAATATCTTGGTGAGCATACCTCCGGCTCAAAGTAGTTCATCGGGTTTGCTGTTTTTCTGGGTTTCATAATTTGCCCTCACATCGAACAATTTCCAGCGCTGTATTTGTCATGGTGTTTGAGTTCGCAGTCATGGCCGCTTTTCTACGCAACAACAGATTGTAATGTGGTTGAATTCAGGGTCTACTGTTGTATATTGTGTTAGTGTTTGTATTTACCATGCTTATGTGCTCGCAACAAATCACAAGAGGAATCGCTGTCTTCACAAACAACACTAGTCTGAATTCCTGGGCATTAAATCAAGTGAGTCAATTTCTATTATTTCAGATTTCCACCTATTGTGCCATTCAAGTTCTTGCAGTCCGAATTACCCGTTCTTTTCGTAAGCGACGTTCACAAACACCAATCATCTGCCTCGTAATAGTGTTACATAAGCGAAATGAATACATTGGAATGACATCCAGGATCAACCGCCGTAAATAGAAGCAAACGATGGTGGTCGTATTTCGCCCACAAAGGGGGGGGTCGATCGCAGAAAGACGCGGGGGCTGCCATGTGGCTTCAAAAGTGCACAGTTGTGCGCAAGATGTCACTTTCATGTTCTTTCAGAGCGTCCTGCAGCAAATTGACAGCTGTGCGAGAGTCCATCACAGAACATGAAGCGAGCCCCATGGTGTCCAAGAGATAATCTGTAGCAGCACATTCATGGAGTAATGAAACAAGAGTCCCATCATTGAAAAATACAATGCAATTCATCACGATACTAATAGATTCTTTCAGCATGAAAATTGAGGACAATTCACAATGACTAGTTTGCGACAGACAAATCAGGTGACGAACACCCCACACAGGTTGCAAGGCGCAACCCGAGCGGTGTTTTTCTCAATAGTAAAGCGACATATGCAGACAAACTTCCTAAATGAGAAATTCGACCCTGCTTTCAAATTAAACTCTAACGGAACAAAGTGTAAGGCGAAAGTATGCTAATTGAAATTCTAGGAGGGCATCTTTAAAGGAAAATGGATGGAGGAATAGAGAGAATTTTTTTAGGGAAAATTCCAGCATCTATTATAGGAAGTACCTTAGCATAGAGATTTTTCTAGCACTTTCTTACCGCTTTTCTCACATCAACTCATTGAGGTAGTTTTATGCGCCTTTTGAATTGCAGCAGTCGTCCAGTCGTCTGGATTCCCACTAAAATGGCTTGAAATAAACATCACCACGTGACAAAAAACGGAACAACGAACTGTTTTTATGAGGAGAGGGCTGCATTGTAACTTGCGAAGGTACCTGATTTGAAAGCCTCTAATCTTCTAGCTCATTAACTACCATTGATTCATCTGCAAAGAACGTTGATTTTCTGAGAAAGTTATGACGGTTTGGCACTTTCGAAAACTAGGGCCGCGTGTACCCACCGCGCTTTCTCAAAACACAGGCCACGATGCCCCAAAAAACGAGCAACGTGACGGACATTTTGAGAGAGGGATTGTTAAAAATAGTGAAAGTTCTCCATCTTCTAGTTTCTAATTAGCCTTGAATATCTGCAAAATGTTGACTATGAAGAAAGTTATGGATGTTTGAATGTCGAAAACTCGCGTGTGCACAAAAAACGGAACAACGGGACGATTTTTTGAAATATTGAACATCGCAACATTTCAAATACTTTTCAGGAAAGAAAACTATTTTAATTTTCAAAATTTTGGTGTCCGGTTTCATGAAAACGCCTACGAACGAAGATATGAGCTTTCAAATGAAGGACGTCCGTAACTATTGGAGATTTAGTTTTTCCAGCTTATACAAAAAGAAGAGTTGGACGTTCGCGAAAATCTATCGGCCAGTATAGAAACCTGAATTACAAAAAATCTTATGAAGCTGAGTAAAACCTAACTAAGTCAACGCCGGTAAAACTTATAAATGTCTCTTTCCTGCATTCTCTCCGCGTCCCAAGCGAATAGAAAACGCGCTCCACGCCAGCTCGCGCCGCGGTAATGGCGCGAATTTCCTAAAGTTCGAATTTCATTACTCGGTTTCTTGCCTTCTTTATTTTGGTTAGGAAATTTTCGTCATTTTTTTTTTGTTAGGGAATCCTTCCGTAGTGCTTTAGAGGCGCACAAAAAGGCTTCCAAAGCATTTTAAGGAAGTTTCCTGCGCAATGTGCGGCGGGCGGGGGGGCGAGTCACCCTGCCGCGGTCTACTCGCGAAGCCACTGTAAACTTCAGTACACGTTCCAAGGCTCTCACGTATGTCTCCGTGACTGTCCCACCCGATCCCTCCTGAATTTGTTTACATTCCCTCCTGCTCACTAATTTCCTTTGATGGTCGAACATCTCAGATTCTCCCATGTCATAGTCGCCTGCCCTCTTTCCAAAAACCCCCCTAGTAGAGTGGGGTCCGTACTGACCATGGCCCCGTCGAAATCGTGAAAATTTTTGAATTTGTGCAACGCAGGTGACACTGTCTCTACCTGCCGTCCGAATTTCTCCTTCGACTAACCTTTTTGAAGTAAGCACAGAGTTTAATTTTTGTTTGTATGATGAAGCCCTACTGATCAGTTCATTGTCTTTTCTAAAGTTTATACTTTCATGCATTCCAATTTATTTGGTGGATCGTGGTTTCTGTATAAGGTCATTTTTCCTTATTTTACTCGGCCAATGAGGCTTTTCCTGTGTGACTGCATTTATTGCACATATGAGATACCCCTGTTGAACACATCTTTCCAGTTTAGTTATTACGGATGTCATGGTCAGTATACCACCAGTGTCTCTTTTATTACTGTCTTCGGAACTTCGCCGCGATATACTGAACTTTTTTCGATGTCGGCGACAGCGAACTTCATCGTCTGTATCTGCTTTTGTCATTCAGAAATCTGCCTTGAGCATTATCTTAGCAGTATATCTTAACAAACCGCGATTGGCACGACCTCAAATCATTTTTTCAGCGTGGCAAACATTTCTGAGAAAACATGCTTAATTAGGAATTCTGCGATAAACAAGCGTTAGTTTCTTTAGTTTGAATGATAAATGCAAAAAAAAATGGAAAGGCAGACCATGCCTCACTTATTAATGACTTCGATTTTTGATATGGAATATAATACAACAATACAATCGAATACTGACTAGCCCTCAAATCCCACCGATTTCAAATACATATCATGACTAACCCTGTTTGTGAACCTGGATGCTGAAAAGTAGAACATGCACACGATCTATGCTAACTATGATCACTCAGCTTAGAACTGACTATTCTTCATCTGGTCGTGTTGTTATTAATTGCTTGTGAATTGCACTCCGTTATCCCGACATTTATAAAATATACAAGGTATATGGCTGCTGAACAGTGAATAGACGAGCATTAATAAATAAAACTCCAAAGAAAATTCTCATAACACCAATCAGGCCTGTAACAAGAATAACATGGTGTACAACTAATACATGGTGCGAGAGTTCACTGAACTTGAACCGTAATTTCTTGAATATATGCTCATCTTCAGACCTTGTATTCAGACTGCACAGCCAACTGAGGTTTTTCTCGTTTCTCCAAAGGATCTATCTCTGTGCACGGAGACTTAACTACGCGGATCTTGGCAACAGCATCATCCTCCTATATTTTTGTTTTTGCACCGTTCCGTAATTACTATTGCTGTCCTGAGCCAACGCAAACTATTTCCGCACATATTGCCTGAATATTCGACAACCAATTAATCTCACTGCCACCTATCGCCCGCACTGATAGACCTTAGGGCCTCGGTTAATGCAAGGGCGCAGCAAAATATCGGCGACGCAAGCGCTGGGGTCTGATGAACATGAATAACTAAGAAGACTTATAAAAATTCGAATCACCTCATCGAGATGAACGCAAACATAATGAATATACTTCGGTGGAAGTTCAGTTAAAGACTCCTAACTTTATTTTATTGGGGCATGTGATGATACGCCACCTCAGAACATTTACCTTCGTTTAACTCTGCGGAATAGACCGCTGAAAGCATTTTGTTTGAGGTAGTGCAAGAGAACTACGTGCCTACAGCATGGTCAAAATCTGACGGGTCGCGGCAATTCATGTTTGGCCTTGAAAATCGATATGAGGCCCTACTGGACGAGCAAACTTCGAAATACTATTTGTCTCTAATTTGTCAAAACATGACAGGGTTGTCATAGAATCTGTCACCTTTTGCGCTCACCCCTGTTTTCAGGGGAGGTATATGAGTGCACCGGTGCGACCTTTTTTGAATATCGCTTGCGTTCTTGCAGACTTCAGCAGGACTGCGTTGTTGAATCTTTCGACTTTGCTGCACTTTACACCAAAGTCAGCACAGCCTTGCAAACAGTTTAGAAAGGAGGAAACAAGAAGTATGGAATCGGGTTGGACAAAGCGCAAATAATGTTTCCTATCAAAGAAAACCCAATTGCAAAAGTAAGTGATCTGGAAGATATTTTCCGCAAATCAGAGGGGACAATGGGAAATTGGAAATAATGGGACAACGGCTAGCACCAGCTCGTCGTTTGCTTCAGGGCTAGAACTGAAATACTGGTGCTAGCACATTTACCCATCATGTGCTGTCGATGATACATCGGTGACTGCTGTGTTGTTGCATCAACCCAGTCAGACGTTGTTTTGCATCTTGACAATCAAACGCGCACATCGACGGGAAGACACGTGAATGCTGGGCCAAGCTGTACACTCATATACGATTATCCAATGGGATGTACAATGTGAAATGGTATAGGAAAGAAAACTCCAAGAATATCATCATTAACGCGTCGGTACACCCCAGAGCTGTCCGTGCGTTACGTAACATAAGAAACTGCCACGGGATATGCACCGGCGATGAGAAGCGAGAAATATCCAGAAATATCGAGAAATATCCAGCTCATCAAATAGCTAATATCAAGTAGTACACAGCGCTGCAACGTGAACGACGGAACACTTCAAGTCTTCTCCCATACATTGCTGGATTTAAATTGTTTCTGCAACTACTTTTTATATCAGATCGTTTGAGCACAGGCATTGTAGTAATGCACCAAAAGAGCCGATCTGACTAATGACGTTCTTTTAGTTAACACACAAGGCCGATGTCAGACTTTGCGAATCGCGCGATTACTAGCGATTCGCGCGATTCGCTAGCGTCCGCGGTCGCGTTGCGGTACCAGCCAATTGAGTGATTCACTGGCCGCGACGCGACCGCAGACGCTAGCGAATCGCGCGATTCGCAAAGTCTGACATCGGCCCAAGAGAGAACGTCAAACACCAGCTAGTCAGAATCGCCTTTACGACCGAATCTGCGTCGTGGAAAATTGCGTAATCTGCCCGTATGGAAAAGTCGGAGACTGTGCACAGAGATCTGTGGTTTACCAGCTTCAGTGTTTAACATGTATGCTTTGTACATTGGAGAAACTGGCAGACAATTAGGCGTACGAGTGAAAGAACATCTGGCTAGCAAACGAAGAGAAAATTTGGTTGCACCGCTCGGTAAACACAGAAGGGAAAGTCATGCTGGTTGTGATTTCGACGTCAAATGTACGATACTGGCCTACGAAAATGACATCGGTGCTAGGAAAACTCTCGAAGCTTTCTGGATAAACTTCGTAATCCATATATGAATAACAGGAATGAATGCATCTCCATAACCGATGATTTTTGTATATGTATTTCTTGTATATTCCATTATGTGAGCTCTGATTAAGAGGGCGTGACAAACTGCACGTACGCAGTATGGCGGAATCGGTCGATCTCATTTTCTGCTTTATTTCGGCATGTGGCAGATTCCAGGAGTAGCGTTGGAGTTAAGGTGAGTGACCACTGTTGAATTCGATCCTAGTTGAACCTTTTCCTTGACTACTCAAGAGCAAGTCAGCGTTACATGATAAGTTTCGTTTGAAGAACTTTCGAAATGCTTCCTTCAGCCCTTGAAGACGACGAACTAGTCGAAATCGTCGGCTCAATAAATTCTTCACCATAAAAAACCTGGGCGCAGAGATATCTCCTGCCATCTGACCAAGGGTTCGAGAAAGGCAAACTCGGTCACGCATGGTTTCGAGCCCCACCAACAGAACATTCCAAGTTGAAAAGACAGGCCTGTCCCAACTGGAAGGGGTCCTCCCCTGATGCTTTTTGAACATCGCAACTATCTAGTCTGTTGGATGGCATAAGAATATATGCCGACAGTGTCGAAATTAGCAAAGCATCCGAGACAAGGTGATGGATCGGTGCTCCAGAACACCGTTGTCTAGTGTGCCTATTGTGCAAGGTGTCTTTGCTCGTAGCTCCACACAAAACGAAAAGCATGTGAACCTCAATTCTGACTACTACTTGTCCATGAACTTGTACACTAACTTGATTATATCGCTGTTGCTCCTGTCAGCTATGCAATGAGTCTCCTTTTTTTGCAGGAATAATTCAAGACTTTTTCTAAGATATCAGGAAATGTCGTGAATCAGCCCTTATGTAGAACATGCTTGTATTCGAATGTTCCTGACTATAGGCAGCTTACTACCGACGTATAAGAATCATGTACGTCCCTTGGTTGAAGCTGGCACTACGACTTTAGAACTTAGAGCAAGAAACAGGTAATGCAATCTCGCAACCTTTGATAACGGTGACTGATAAATGACGTCTGCATGGTTCATGAGTGTGAGAGAGTGAAAGGCAATATACAGTGCGCGTCAATTGCTTATGCCACCCCCTGATTTTTTCAGTTTTCTGACTTATTTGGAAATTTCGTAAATCGGCATAGCAACCATCGTTTTCGGCGTGTCGGAAAACTAAGAATGGTGTTGTTTGATTTTGGTTAACGCGTGGATTTGAATTGCTCTGTTCTTTTGAAGAAAATGGGCCGCGTCAATTGCTTATGCCATCCTAAAATTTCTTTGGAATTTCTCATTTCTTTAATGATATCCAGCTACGGCGTGGATGTATTAGGTTGGAAAGAAAGTTCTGCAACACTCTTTCTAAAATTTTCTTTTTTTCTGAAAAATTCATAGGTAACATTTATGACTAACAAATGGTAGAGCATTCTCGAGGCTTCAATCCACGAGGTGGATATAAGTGCTGCAGTCAGTAGTTATCCAAGAAAATTCAAAAAACCTCGACCACTAGTAAATCCATACTCCGAGTCACTGTCTAGTACAAATGTCTCCATAACTATGGATTCGTGTCAACGACCAACACTATCTGCAATAGCTTCAATAGGCATGCCGTTCACCGCTACAGCGTGTTTCACCTTTACCAGCGCTTTCGATCTTTTGATATTTTTATAAGAAGCCAGCAGCGTCCCGCACACTCCATTACAGGTAGGGCTCTTACGGAAGCTCCACTACAAATTCTTCGTTATGGGCACCATTGTGTAGGTAGAGGTCTAGGCTGCGAACTCCAGAAGCTGGCCGAGGCAGCTCGTCAAGAGCCCTCGTACCGCGACAATATTCATTTCTTTCATGACATTGCGAATCACCATGATCCGAAATGAGCCCGGTAAGAAATTCTGGAGTTGCGGCAAGATTTCTTACCTCTCTTAGCGTATTCCCCTGGTCGAGCTATAAATGACTGCCACCTATCCTGGACCTTAAATCATCATCTTGATGACGAAATAATTAGACGATCAACTCCAACTTGAGGTCGCCTCCTTTCTCGACCCGCACTCCGCTGGGTTTTGGCAAAGGAGCATCAAGAAATTTTCTGAGCGTTGAAGACAAGTGGTGGACACTCATGGTAGATATAAGACCGGTCAGGAGTTGTAACCAAAAAAGATAAAATTAAAATCAAAAATTTGAAAAAGTGTTGCAGGACTTTCTTTCCAACCTAATAAATAAACCGAAATAACCACTTTATAGCAACAAATGTGGAGCATTATATAATTAATGAATTCGGGATATTAGCCATTATACTGGACGGTAGCAGCATGAAAATGCTTTATCAGGGAAAGCGCTGTGTGCCCATTTGAGCAATCGCTCTTGCTGCTTATTGTGGAGGTCATCAAAGAGTGTATACAGGCAAAATTGGAGAATTTGACATGCTCAAGTAGCCCTTAAACTCAAATTTTTGGCGCATTAGATCCGTGGATCAACTTTGTTTGTGGTCTCAGCTCCCGCGAAGCTCGAAGCGTTCACGCTCAGAAAGTCTCTGCTCAGAGAGAACATGACTCGTACCTACTATCCGTCTGGTACCCATCACTGAACTCGATCGAAGTTTTCTTATCAAGGCGATGCAATGATGGCCCATGCCACCACTTCGGTGTCCCGTTCAAGTTACAACTGGCCCATGTCATCATTTTCGCTCGCTCGGTACGAAAATTTTTCCAGAGAGAATCCGACAAAGTTCGGCGATGGGTACTACGCGGATTGTGAGTGCAACTCATATTCTCTCTGAACAGAGGTTTGTGAGCGTGAGCGCTTCGAGCTTCGCGGAAGTCGAGACCAGGGTCAACCCTATCGTTGTTACTCTTCGGAAATTTTTTACGACCCCCCCTTCATGGGTGATTTGATACGACCCCCCCTTGTATGTAACACTTGTGTAGAGACAGTGTTGCCATCAATATTTATTGCTACGTAAGTCCCTTTGGCCTCCTGACGGTGGAGCGCATTTGCTCACGGTGAAGAGGCGTCGAACGGGGAGTGTGAAAATTCGAGGAGTTTTTCTTTTTTACATTTCAGGTAGTTCGGAAGATTCAGGTGGATTTTGGATCGATGTGGCTCCTCCTTCCTAACGAGTGCTCATTTGTTCTCAAACACTTCGGAATGAATAAGTTATTAGGCAAAAAATAAAATTGCAACACGATTTTTACACTCCTCTTTCTAGGGCTATAACTTCCTTCATATTCGAGCTTCTGCGCCGAAGTGATTTGATTTGAGAAATTCAAATTATTTTCTGTCCAATATGAGTTGGAATGGTGATGTTTCTTTATGCGATGACGACTCCAAACATCACCATGGGTAAAAATTCTTCGAAAGTTAATTTAATAAAAATTTAGTACGTTGTTACTTTTTTCTGTGCAAAGGCGACTTTTTGACCTTCAAACGATCATAACTTCCTTCAAAGTCATTCATTTGGGAAGCTGAACACGGTATAATAAACTACAGGTTTCAAGCTTTCTAACGAGCACCCAAGCGTTCCTGAAAGATCAGCAGTTCAAAAATTAGCCCGTTGTTACTTTTTATTTTGAGGGGTATTCTTCAAGCCATTTTCTCGAAAACGCGAGTTTTCTTAGGTTTCACTGCCCGTAACTTCTTGGAAGACCAATTTTATGTTTAATTTAGGATGTGCTAGAAAGCTTCGAGCATGCGCTTGCACTACATCCCTTGCCTTGGTGCGCGCCACGCCTCGGGCGCCCTTCTAATTCGCTGATTCATTTGAAAGCTCATTTAGAGGGAAGCGTGGTTTATAGATGCTCTAGTATCAGTCATCTTACGAAAACGTAACGTGCTGGCTATTATCCGATATTACCAAGAATCCCACTGTCGGCCACCGAGAGGGTACGACCCCCCTCCAAGCTCAACTGAGTACGACCCCCCCCGTTGTTACTCGTAACAACGTAGGGTTGACCCTGGTCGAGACCACAAATAAAGTTGACCACAGATTCCCACAATTTAAATTCTCGCGTTAACCAAAATCTAACGGCACTATTCTTAGTTTTCGACACGCCGAAAAAGATGGTTGCTTGCCAAATTGCAAAATTTCCAAAACAAACCAGAAAACGGAAAAACTCAGGGGTGTGGCACAAGCAATTGACGCGCACTGTAGTGTTCCAGCCTTTGTTGCCCCATAAAACTAAGCGATCATTTACCAGAAGGCGAGAAAAGATACTGGCGGCTAGTTCTAGGATTAATACAAAGATGTAGACGTTGGCGCAAGCGTCTTTTAGATTTTCAACGTAAAAAGTATCCCTATAGCTGCAGCATCAGGAGCAGTGGAGCTGCTATTTTATGTAGCCTCTTGTTTACTTGAGTTATAGCTCCTTTTTGTAGCATGAATTAGTTTTGTAGCATTTGGAAAATTTCTTTCGCTAGTTCCGTGTTGAGGCTGTAGTATGCTTCAATTTCTTTTTATTGCGGCATCACTGCATCACAAAATAAGTATGAGCTTTATTATCAGTCACCACAAAATCCTCAGACTTGTTTATAGTTCCGTTTTGATATGCGCTTTTGAGAGCTCTGCGGCTGAGATGTCGCAGAGGCCATGACCATATGCTGAACGAGTGGTATTTTCGTTGTGAAGGCCATGTTTTTCTGACTAGGGATTATGGTGGTTTGAAGTGGCTCTGTGATTGGTGGTGGTGTGTAATACTTGATACTTTCGGCACCGTCTTGGCGCGTGTTCCTTATTTGTTAAAATACAGTGAAAAGTTGCAAAGTTCTCCTCGTGATATGTGGTAGGACAGCGGAAAAAGGCAAATTCACAAGGTCGGACCTGCTCTCAAATTCGAGCTTCATTTCTATACCGGAATTGTCGAGTGGCAGTAAATGAAAGTACTCCTGATGTTTTCTACGCCCACCATGGCAATGGCTGTGTGCAAGAATGATGTTTTCACTAAAAAACAATTTTGACTGCGTAACCTCTTTCACTGGTCATTGAAAACGTAAACGTCTAGGATACAATAATTCATCCGGTCGCAAGGGGGATTCTAGTTTTCGATCGGAGTCACCTTAGTGGTCAAAAGCTGATAAACCTCTAGGCGTAATTTACAATGGATTTACCAATAGTGGTTAGCAAAGAAGAGGGCTACGACCGAAGTTGTTAATGTTACTGCATTGCAATTGGCGACAGACCCTTTCTCTGACCGCTTCCAAGTAGGCTAGAAATTCGCTCTTAGCATCGAGTATTTGAACGAAAACATCATCTTCGTTCAAAGTATGAGGCGCAATTGAACGGAAGTGCGACGTACGCTTGACGCGTGCGTTGCACTTTTGTTCAATTCTCAGGGCCATTTGCACAAGCAAAGGTTCTCCATATGAGTGTGATGCTACGTTTCCATGAAACATTACGATTTCGAACATTTCCAGTTTTCGAGCGAAACTGGGTTTAATTTCTCAGGTGTGCCGAAGAAACTTTTTGCCACGTACTCATCACTGAATGTTCCAATTCTGTCAGAGCTCCTTGCGAGCAGCAATTTCCTGCAAGGTCAGGTTCTCTAACAGCGCTAAAAGTGGTTCCAAATGTATCCTTTTTTATTTTCATTTTATTTCTTCGGTTGAGAGCACTCCTAGGAACCACAAGAAACATCGTTCACCAATGATGCAAAAACTGGACCTTGCAGACAAGGGGCGAGCATGGTAGCCGCTGGGCTACAAACTCCACATGCAAGCGAATCCGATTGTATGATCTCGTTCTCGAGAATCCTCCGCACACCCTACAACCTCTTTTTGACGTATTCTGCAAAAGAACCCCTTCGCAATTTTGCTAGCGCCATCGTGTTGCAGATAAGGAAGGCACATGTCAAATCGACCTTTGAAGGCCGAAATCATAAATATGCCATTGAAATGACCCATCGCTTTTTCCAAAAGAGACGGCTCAACATCTTCAGCCACAATTTCCAAATCCAGCAAAAGGGATTGAAGACTCATACTTCCAAGTGAAGGATCTACTAGACGTGTTCCCTTGTTCATATGATCTAGTTTCCTCTTCAAATGATCAACACTACTGCTTTTGTTGTTATGCGTCAGCCCTTCGTACTCTTTTTATCTGAATAATAGGCAGCTGAGACGAACATCCGTAAATATCCCCTTTCGCAGAATACTTGCATCAAATTATGCCTTACCCAGCCAATCAATCTATCCCATACTGATTCACTTCTGGTTTTGTTCAACGAGATTCCTGACTAGAGCAGAATACGTTGCTCCTCCATTTGATCTCACATCTTTCGATCACATTATGAAGTTGTTTTGCTCAAAAAATGTATAAAGAATCTGCGAAAATATTTGCTTAGACGAAAAATAGGGTATTGTACTGCTAAAACCGGAATTACCGGTCTACGTCCTGCGTGAGGATGATCAACCGTGTAAAGGAGGCGGGTGAAAGCGCAGAGATACCGCCCACACAGCACGCACTGCTTTCACGAGCTGAAGTAGGTAGAACCCTGAATGCCAACCTTCCTGGCGTATTTTTAAAGTAGCCTTAGCGAGAACATCACAGACTCCCTCTTAGTTACAGCTCAATGCTATCTATCGAAAGGACTGGTTCCACGTGGATTCATTGTGGGGTGTGTTTTAACAGTGAGTATTTAGTTGCGCAATGAAAAGCCGAGCAATCTAGCGTGAACAACTATAGATCAGAGTACTCGCTCCTTCTAAGAAGCCACGGCAGGGAGATCTGGACTATAATGGGTCTGTCTTGCACAATACAAAAAAAGCTCCCCAAAGGACCGCTTTCTATCGTAGTGTTGGGGGTGGGGAGCCTCAACTCCTCCGTTACCACCCTACAGAACGCGTTTATTCTATTTTCAGTCACTGGGGAGTGTGGAAATAGCAAATAAGTTTTTGAGCTCCATTTTTATATTGAAGCAATTGTGGCACATCTGTATCGCTTCCCCTTCCACCAGTTGCCAATGGGTCATGTTTTAAACATTATCAAAAAATATTAGTTTTTAGCGCTGAAGTGCTTTGTGTGTTCTATACTCTGAGTTCTCGAATTTCTGACACGACCAGTGTTGATTACTTCGGTGGAGAAAAAACGAACCCAGTGAACGGTGAGTCTTGTTATCTACCAGGTAAGAACAGGAGATAGCTACTCTTCAGTTTCAGCCAAATGAACAGCGTTCCACAAACTGCGCTGGAGCTTTTGCTTGCCCTCTTCTATGTATTTATTATGATCGTCGTTGTCACATCTAGAATGAAAACATTCAAAAACGCGTTCTTCTTAATGTTCGTGGCTACAGGTACGAGTTTACTACGCTATTTTCTGCTGCTGCAAAAGTACGTAGAAAATGAGAACTATTCTCCACCACTAACCATAAATGTGAAACATATTGATGCTCACAACTCACAAACCAAATTGTGAAACTGAGATATCTTAGAACCGAGAAACTGCCCGATGTTATGTTGGCCATGATTCATGTGGAATACATAGAGTCTCTCCAATACTGGTGCATCTCTTACTAATGTGAGCGCCTAATGCCAAGTAGGTCTGGATTGAATGGTAATGAACAAAAATACCACAAATATTTTTTATAAATGTACGAATAAGCAGTACCCCACTAACTCGATGTAGTCCTCAATAGCCGCGATTGAAGATGGAACCCCGTTGTTGATGAGCCAAAGATGAGTGGTCCTTTCTTGCGACTAATGACGCCTTCAATGGACGCGAGTCGATAGCAGTAGTCCTTCTTGATCGATGGAGAAGATTGTCGCTCTTGTATCGACCGAGTGAGACGTCAGAAGAGTGCTGCGATTGCCGAGTTGACTGGACACGAGCAAGTGGAGGAATCCTCTACTCACTCTGGTGATCCTTTTGACTTTTATCACCGTGAGGATGGAGCGACAGTGTGGTCTTAAGATGCAACGATCGCCTGTGAGCTCTCCAGATCAGCCTGCAGATAAGAAAACTAGAAGCAATGTTGATCAAATGCAGGCACGAGCAAAGAACTCCTGACTATTCAGTAGTAATAGCTACTGAATAGCAGTAGTAATAGCTACTGAATAGTCAGGAGTTCTTTGTTCGTACCTGCATTTGATCAACATTGCTTCTTAGTTTTCTTATCTGCAGGCTGATCTTGAGAGCTTCACAGGCGAACTCACTTTGCATTCATTGCTATAAAAACTCCACGAAAAGTGTTAAAGGCGTCAAACATATTTTGCAATTTAGCGCCCACATTATCCTACCTGAGCAGTTAGTCATTGCTCGTTTGACGCTGCCTCCATTGGCTACCACTCCAATTTTCCAAGAAACTTATCAAGCTTTCTCCTTTACTATCGAGTGGGATCATCCGAACATCAAACAAAGAAAAAGAATCGACCGGAAGATAGGCAATGGCGTACTCCTTTAATCCAGTATGCAGCGGTGGATCACTCTATTCAGAGCTTTGAAGATGACCCACTCCAACCACCTCGTGTACTGGCAACCTCGATGCTTTTCGAGAGACATCTGGAGGAATGGACCGCAGCTTTGAAAATGCTTTTAATTTGCTAAAATGGTAGCAATGATTCATCTCAAGAAAAGTCGCGAAAATTCGAAAATATCAAGTTGGTACATATCTCACAGCTCTAACAAGGGAGATATGTTTACAGACAATTCAGAGGCTTTTTCGAAAACGCACAACCAACCCGGTTTCTTGCGTGAGATAGGCAGGAACCACAGAGCCATGGTCCGTTTTCCTTGAATGGCCCTCTGAATACCAAAGAAGGGGGTCCCTAGTTCAATTTCTCGTGGTGACAAGTTCTGACGAATTTTTGCACTTTGAGTTGACGTTTCAAAATTTGCGCAAAATGGAAATAACATAAAAAAAAATTAGTACCGTATTCATTATAAGGACCGTAAGTAACCCTTACAATAGACTTTTAAGACTTCGGGATAAAAACTGGCCGGAAAGTTCGTGAGCATCACTAGAGGATTCGTTTTGTGTCGCACTTTTCCACCAGTATCATATACGTCAATTTTGTGAGGGTTTAACTAACTTCGTAATTATGAATATGGAATTCATTGCTCATGCTCACTCATCTTCCGCAAATTTTGAAATGTCAACTCGAAATGTAAAAATTTGTCATTACGAGGAATCGAACTGGGGCCTCCCTTTTTTGGTATTCAGAGCCGTGGAAAATGGACCATGGTTTAGTTGTTCCCGCATGTGCCTCATGCAAGAAACCATTTGAAAAAGCTTGGCACGCCTTGGAGACCTCCCTTGTAAGACCACATTAGCTCAAAACGCGACTCGACATCATCATGTTCTTTCTGGTTTTCATGAGTTTCTTTCATTGAACACCCTTAAATTCACCAGTGTAGTAGACCAGTGGGTGAAGCGTGCCTAGCACATACACAGAGCGTATTGATGGTAGATTATGGAATAGAAATTACTTATTAGTTTTATTTTGTTGACTACTGTTTTTAGCCGCAGTTCGCCTCGCGAATGTTTCACAACCCAGCATTCTTGTGAAGCTCTTATTAGTTTTTTTAGGTGACCGCTTTGAGCGTTGATAAATAGACGAAAACCTCCTAGTCATCGCCCTTGTGGTGTCAGTAGGATTTGTCGAGGAGGTTTAATGCTTCCAAGGTGACTGCTAAACCAAAACGATGTCTGGTTATGCATATAGCAGTATTATGTTTATACTGATGGTCTTCTCGATCTGGAGCATCATCCGAGACTGAAGGATTCTAGAGCTCCATACTGTCCAGTGGTACATCTTGAGCTAGCAGAGGTCCGAAAATGTGTTTTTATCCTGTGACACCCTACTCTTATGGCTTTTGCGGACTCGGTTTAGGGCAAGCCCCGGGAATCTAAGGATATGTTGTATAAGAGCGTCTCGTAGTGGTGACTGAGCCTCGAAGCGGAACGAAAGGGGAGAGGAATGCGAGGAAATCATCGGAAGCGGTATAGTCAAGTCCCAGCCTTCAGCATGATCGAGTTTGGTAACGGGACGTTGGAGACAAAATAGAATTTTGATGTTTCTAAGCCCTTGTCAGGTGAGCGCTAATACAAGGTAAATGCGCGTGACGGCAAAGCACACGATGAAAAGTGGATAGGGCGCATGAGAACGATTCCACGGTTCTCTGCGCCCTCCCAAGGGGATTCAAATGTTATGGTCTCAGGGCCTGCCCTTGCTCTTAGTTTACAAGACCAAAGTTCCGAATGGAATTTTATAGAAATGCTTCCAAATAAAAAGGCCGCGAACATTGTGAATAGTGGAAGTCCCTTTATCTATTCCTCTTAGCTTCACGACCATTGTTGTTTGTTCTTCTCAAATCGTTCAAGCATTCAGAGTAATATGAGCCTAGCCAACGACAGGTGCTGGATTTTTAGAACGTCAAAAGCGGGCTAACAAATCAATTTTTCATTTTGTGGCGCGAAAACTCTTAGCAGCTGAGGATCTGCAGTTGATACTTGTCCTGGCGTTGGCGGTAATCCCCTATTCCGCTACATATACATATAGGGTGGCCACAAATAACGGTAAAGATAAATAACGGTAAGTACGGCTTACAATTTCAAAATCATTTAAAAAATTGAAGAGTTTTGAATGCAGCTTCTGCGTATGCCTTTACTACCACGTTAACGACAGGCTGACGCGCATGCGCGTCAGCACTGTGTCGCTCATTTTTATTGTGCTTGCGCTCCTTCTTCTCGAGGTTTTTACATTCATTTTATAGCTAATACATTATCACCTGTATCACCTGTATCACCTGTCGTCCCGTTGATCATCGAATTGCTCGAGCGGGCGCCAGCAACGTCTCCATTCGTCCCTGTCGCGTGCAAGAGTTGTCCAGTGGACCCTCCTCGCTCGAGGGACACGAGTCCTTCATTCCTTTCGTTCAGAGCTTTCGTGAAGAAGTCTGACCATCGGGCCGGCGGTCGTCCAGGTGTTCGTTTGACGTCCCGAGGGATCCAGTCGGTAACCGCTCTGGTCCAACGGTCATCGCAAAATCGCATGACGTGTCCGGCCCACCTTATCTTCGATTCCTTGGCGAAAACGGCAGCGTCCCTGATCTTCGATCGTTGGCGTAGTTCGGAACTCCGGATTCCCCTCTGCACTTGCGTGTATAGGGTTACTCCTAGCATCGTCCTCTCGACAGCGCGTTGGATAACGCTGACCGCATGCTCGTCCTGCTGCGCAGAGTCCAAGTCTCTGAGGCGTAGGTTAGGGCAGGAAGGACAGCGGAATCGAAGAGGTGGGCACGGAGCCGGATGTTCTTCGTCTTCTTCACTACTCCCTCGATGTTCTTAACGCTCCCCAAGCCGCTCGTTTCCTCCTGCTCAGCTCTGGAGCTAGATCGTTCATCATATTGATTTCCCGACCTAGGTACACGTAGCTGGAGCATTCGGTGATGTTCGTTCCGTTGAGCGTGAATGGGGCATCAGGAACCAATCCGTTTCTCATAAACATCGTCTTCGTTAGGTTCAGCTGTAGACCAACCTTACCACAGGCGCAGTCGAAATCAGCCATTATAGAACGATGTCGTCAGCAAAACGAAGGTGGTGTAGTTGCCGGCCGTCGACCTTCACTCCCATGTCTTCCCATTCCAGTTGACGCATGACGTTCTCGAGAGCGGCGCTGAAGAGTTTGGGCGAGATGGTGTCGCCCTGTCGAACCCCTCTCTTGACGTCGATGATGACCTCCTTGTAGAATGGTGAGATTCTGGTCGTAAAGTTGCTGTAGAGCTCACGAAGAATCTTGATGTACTGAGTGAAACTTCAATGAGTCTTGTAACCGTGTGGATATGGTCGATCGTGCTGAACCCTCTTCGGAACCCTGCTTGCTCGCATGGCTGTCCTTCATCCAGTATTCTGCCGATCCTGTTAAGGATGACTCGAGTGAATAGCTTGTAGATTACAGACAGCAGGCAGATTGGGCGATAGTTGCCAATGTCGTCCAGGTCTCCCTTCTTGTACAGCAACACGGTCCTGCTGGTTTTCCACGGAGTGGGTACCTTGCATTCCGACAGGTAGCGCGTGAAGAGTCGAGCCAGAGTTTTGATGATAACTGGCGGTGCATTCTTCAGATGTTCCGGTTTAACCCTGTCGAGACCGGGTGCTGTACGATTCTTCACCGACTTGATGGCGTGTCGGACTTCGGAAGAGAGTATTGGTAGCTTCGCGAGCTCGGACGTGAGTTGGTGATTGCCTGCAGCTCGTGCGGCTCCACGTTGGCGTATCAGCTCGAGAGTTTCCGTAGACAGACGTCCTTTGGTGACTTGCAAACTCTCTGCCTTCCTGCCACTCTCGTGAAGGTGTTCAACGAGCCGATGATATTCCTCGTCGATGTTCTCGATAACGGAATCCTCCCATAAGCTGACAAGAGAAGTGAAGTGATCCCAGTTGATGACTGTCCTGGGGCTTCGCTTCCTGAACTTTGAGGCTCTCTCAACACGCATCGAAAAGTGGAACTTTGCGCGGAGGAGACGATGGTCCGATCCCGTGTAGAACTTCGGAACAACAGCGACGTCGGTCAGGCAAAACCTTCGATTGAAGATGATGTGGTCTATCTCGTTATGGAACTGTCCATCAGGTGACTCCCAAGTCCAACGAAGGTGAGAGGGCTTCTGGAACTGTGAGTTACCATGGATGGTGTTGGTCGACATGATAAACTCAGACAGTCTTTCGCCCTGCTCATTCCAATCCATTCCGTGAGTACCGATGTGAAGTTCTTCAGCCGTTCTTCTCGGGCCAATCTTGGCGTTGAAGTCGCCGACGATGACCTTGAAGAAGGTATGATCTTCCTTGTAGAACTTCTCCAATTCCATATAAAATGCTTCGTGTTCCTCCTCGTCGTAGCTCGATGTTGGTGCGTAGGCGACGAAGATTGTCAAAGCAGGAGTTGAACCACATCTTCTCAATCTCAAACGTCCGATTCGGGTCGTAAGGCTTTCGTACGAATCGATGTTTATGGCCAAGTGCGTGTTGACGAGGACACCCACACCGCCAACGCCTCTGCTGTCGCATGTTCCAAGGAACAGTTCTTCTCCAGTATCGAAAACGGCGTGTAGCGGGCGGTGCCTTCTCGTCTCGGTCAGTCCGATGACGTCGTACTTGATCTTCCTGGCCTGCATCATCAGGTCTTCGATGTGAGCTTCGGATGCAAGCGTTCGTGCGTTGAAAGTACAGATCGCCATCTTAGTCCTTCTTCGTTTAGGCAGCCTATCCGGGCCCTGAGATTCTAGCAGCCTCTCCCGAGCGGTCCTACCCAACGCTGCCGTATTGGGGGCTCCCTCAGGTTCAGGGGAATGAGGCCCATCCATATTGCTGTTTTCGGCATATTGAAGGCACACGAGTAGCTTGCCAGGCTCTGTCGTGTGGGCTAGGATAGACCTCCAGGTAGTTAGCCACGCTATCCTGGAGCGGAACAAGGGGCTTATTTTTTGGAGGCGGCCCCGAATCGCCTCCCATGTACTTCCCAGTCACTTGAATGCAAGCTTTTGGCTGTGCCGACATGCAGGATACCAACCGCACACACACAGAGCGCACCACACACGCAAGCATGGATGCGCCTGAGTGGAGACAGCTGGTATGAATCAACACAGCACTACAGAAACAGGGAGTCCATCCCCTGAATCCACCTGCGTCTCAGGGCAAGTACATGGTGGCTTTTGGTCCGCGATTTACCCCCTATCCGCCACCTGGGGTCGCGCCACCAACCGGCTCGAGATCTTTCAGTGAGAGAGGACCCTCAGTGAAAGAGATCCGTGGATAGTAAATAATTCGCTGACATAGCTATAAACCACATGGCAGCCAGAGTGGTCAAATATCCCTTGATTTAGCAAAATTTTCTGAACGCCCAAAACTTTCATTTCAATTCTTTCCTAGTATTCCTTTCACTGTCGTAAACATTCATATGAAAGATTGTAGAAGCAGTTAATACAAAACTCTGTGAGTTTCAAGATATTTGTATTTGATGGAAGAACTTAGGTATAAATGCTTTTAACTTCATTCGCAAGTGATGTTTTTTGCTTCTTCGTGGTCATTATGCGTTCTTCTAAACAAAAATCTACTGCCATTTATATAGTTAACCTTTATGCTTTCATCCTTGCCGAAATAATTCTATGAGATTCAAGTTGTGCATTTTAAACAAAAAATAAGCGGAAGTAAGGTGAGGACGGCCGCTCCCACGCGGTGCAAAATGCCAAAACACGCGATGTCGTCAACGTGTTAATAAGATGTTTGTCCCTCAATCATACCAAGATGTATTTCGTTTGGATTGTTTGGGCTTTCAGTTCTCAATGGAATAATGACTCGCTTCCTTCGTCAAGGTGCCTGGTGATGTTGCTTTGCGATGCAAATCAGAATCTTGAAAAAGCCTGCACAACAACCAACAAACACAACAAACTTTGCGAAGATCAATTGACCAGGTGCTATGAAAGGTTTCTGTTGGTACGAGAGCAATATGGAGAAAGTAGGCGTGAAGCCGCGCTAAAGCGGCATAAAACAACTCGTTCGTCTTCCGTGTTAGCGATCTGGTGCACTTCTTCGCAAGTAATCGCAGAAGACATCCCATGGCTAAAGAACGTATGTGTGGCTCAGCTCTACAATGAGGCGAGTAAAGTGAAAAGGATAATGGAGCTGGAAGGAGGCGCTGTCTCAATTCAGTAATGCCAACCTACTGATGAGGAAGCACTCTTAGTCGACACAGTCTTGAATAGATAGAGCGACAAAAACTGCATTTCAATCAAGCCAAATACCCCAAATATCTAGCCAATACCTCAGGCATCACAGAGTTTGGAAACAGTGAATGTTTAAGCAGTGATCAAATCAAAACTCACGTCACTTTTGACTTTTATTGAATTAAGTATAAAGATGGAAGGAGAGGATTATCTTGAGCTTCTTCTCATATAATTTCTTTAACCAAAGGAAGTAATAACAACCTTATTGAACATTTCAGTAGAACCCGACACACACAATATCTTTGAGCTGGGCTCTTGCCACTTGCCGCCCAAAGATTGTTGCGTTTGGAAAGTGACCCCTACTGGATCGCGCTGCACTAAAAGTGTGAAGACGAACACTTGATACTGACATCATAGAGACATTAATGGATTCAAGAAACCGCTTCATAATGTTTCGAACGCATTGGAGGCCGTCTATTGACACGCAGCGGTCCGTTCCTGGAAGACTACTCCTTTCTCCGAGCGCATATTGGCTACTCGGAAGGGCTATGTGGTTTTTCGTTCAATAATCTTTAGTGAACATGGTTTTATTTTCCTTTTTTTCTAGAGGTACAGGTTTGCATGACCGCTTTATCTTGTTACCGTAATTCATGGCCACCTTGTATTTGGATTCAAAGCAACCAAAAGCCGATTCTCTGTTTATAGATGTTTTTTGATGGTTGAATTGGTGCTACTTGTAGCGCCTTGAATCTAGGAGGAGAAAGGTAGAATTGAAAAAATTCATTTCGATCATGCGCCGTCGTAGATACCTTAATTCAACCAATCCTGTACGTCGTTTCACGGGTCGCAACAGATTGCTGACGTCGACTCACGAGGAGTTTCGTAAATAAAATGCCAACGATAGAACTTTATGTATTTCCCCCATCTGGATTGAGTTAATATTTCTCAGCATTTTCTCAGTAAATGATCGAAGGTAATTTTTACAGGTATCGCTGATGTGGCATCTCTCTTTTCATGTGGTTTCATTCGACTGAACCGTGAGCTCAGTCTTGGTGCAGAGTATAAGCAAATCGTTTTGGTCTCTTTAATGATTTGTAGTGCTGCGTTCACGGCTCACATGATCGGGAATATGCTAATCGCAGTCAACCGATATTCTGCGGTCTTCCTCATGCAGAGATACGATACGGTAACTCAACGTTTGGAGCTTGCTTGTTCTATCATATGAAGCTGTACATGTGTATCAAAGGCTCCCACCATAAAGACGGAGTTCGAGGAAGCAAAATGTACCAAATGGAGGTAGCCGAGCTCTTTGAATGGGCTGGACGACGCGCGTTTTATAGAAGGGTCTGCCTAGAGCGGCCCATCAGGGCCTCGCCATGCCCCATCCACTAACGCCGGGTAACAAGAACGGATTGCATGCTGCTACTGTTACCGCCACTCTTTGTTATGCATTTCGGAAGAGCGTTTCACAATTCAATTTGAAGCGGCCACCTTTTATTTCTCAGATGCAAACAAAGGATGATTAATAGAATGATTCCTGCTATCGTGAAAGGCACGTGTGAGAGTCTCACTTTAGTCGCTGGCCTCGTGCGAAGCGGTAATCAACGGGCAAGGAGAAGTGTTAGATCTCTTGCCCATGCCTATCTGATGTCTATCAAAAACCTGAGCGAAAATAAGTCCAAGACTTCATATCAACTGTTTTCAGATATGGTCCCGAAGAAATGTGTTTATCCTCATAGTAGTCCAGTACGGTGTGGCTTTTGTCGCTTGTATACATCTTGCAGGTGCAGAGATGGTTTACACCACGAATACCCAAGGAATATCAACTTACAAGGGGGTGGATAAACACGCCGATCTGGTCAGTGGTTACACAAGCGTTTCGGATAAAAACGTGTCATCACTAAAACAGCAAAATATGAAATAACATCTTGGACAAATTTTTTTACAAGTTTCTAAGGCTTGCTAGTCAGAATTTCTTTCTTTTGTTCCCCTCTCCACCCAGAAGAAAAGTCGCAGGAGGCTCACACCTAAAGATCCAGAATTTGCAGCACCTCAATCTCACCTCAATTATACCACTGCAACGTTTTCGAGTACGGGTAAGCGCAACGCCACACTGGGAACTTGACGGAGTCACAGATGAGCATGACTTCAGAAAAACCGTTACAATGGCCTATTTATTAAGCTCAGAAAGCGTGAGCAAATGTACAATCAATTAGAACAAGCAGTGACTTATCTTATTACTTACCTTTTTTCGTGTATTTCTTTTCTTTTGTCAAAAAGTGTAAAAGATGAGCTGCAGCCTATCTTTTTGTGCTCTTGTGCTTTGTGCAAATAGAAGTAAAATGTGTGCCGCACTTCGGAAATTTTAGAGATTGATCAAATGCTTGATAGTTTATCCTTTATCTGTCAAGCGATAGCGATTGATAGCATTGGCCTAAATCCAACCTTATTTCCCTCGAGCCTCGATCACTTAGAATGAGGTGCTTGGGCCCAGTGCGAAAACAGCAGTAGCCGTAAGTATCCAACAATAACTTCGCTAGTACGTGGCAAGGCTATGAAGATTATCATCACATGATAAAGGGATTCCAATGCTGTGAAGCACCGCTGAGAATGATGGACACCTGCGTCAACTTCCACGAAAAATGTTAAGGTGCTACGAGACATGGTTTGCTAACAAACGTAGTCAAGAAGCAAGAAAAAAGCTATTCCTCGAGATGTCATATCGCTGAGGAAAGTTATCACTTCTGATTAGTCGCTGCCGAAAAGCCTCATCCCATGCTCCTAAGACGTTTTCCGGTCGGGTTAACTCAATTTCCGATCGTAAAAATGATACAGGAGTGTGCCTAGGGACAGCGGAAGTTGACTATAGAAGTAGAATCCGTGATTTTTACGAAGAGGCAACAAAATCATGGTTCGGTGTGCGATCAACCATGAAGTCGTGTCCCAACAGCTTTTCATCAGAGAGGATATTCCAACTAAAGCAGTGGTGAAATTGGAAGATGTGCTGTGCTATCACCTCACTTCGAAAAATCCCTCAATGTATCCACGACGCCAGTGTATCAGCATGGTGCAGCACTAGTTAGTTGATAGATCGCAGCACACGAAAACACCGGCCCTCATCTCAAAAGAATTACGATTACAATAAATCAAAAGTACTCACTTCATCATCCGAATATTTCGTGCTGAGCATTTTAGAGGGCAACGCCTGCTCGTAACAACACCACCCAGCCGCAGCCCAGATAACAAACCTGCACTGAGTTTAGGAAGAAACTTTGGAGCACCAAAGCTCCACAGTGAACGACCTTATACCTCAAGGCCAAAGCTCGGTTTGAAGGAGACACTTTGAGATGTGAGGCCGGGTTTAATAATATGTAGCATTTTATATGTGAGTCTCTACCAGAAAACGGGCCCTGAATCGATTGTTTTACAGTTCTCACAGGGGTGAAAATTCGAGAAAGTAATTTTGGCACACTCTGTAGGTGAGCGATTAGGCAGTGGTGGGCTTAGTGAGCCCTCACGAGACATGGCCATCGTAAAAAAAACTTGATTTGTACTTTTAGGAAGGAATGATGGGTCTAACGAGGAAAGGTCACCAGGCCGGTCCGGCCATTTGCAATGAGGTGTATACCTACGCATTCGTCTTGAGACGATAAGCTAGAAACCGCTTTTCTTATCTGCTAAACGGTGCTCTGAACGGAGTTACGGAAGTTTTCGGAGTTACGGAAGTTTTCCCCTCAACACTGTACTTAAACGCAGTATATGAGCGCTATCATTGGAGTCGCCACTATAAGCCAAGCGGGAAGGAGCACGTCGTGGTTGACGTGGCGTAAGTGGTAACGCTCCAGGCTTGTAGGCGAGAGGTCATGGGATCGGTCTCTCGTGGTGTTTGTTGTTTTGCCTTTTTGAAAACATGACCAGAAAGGCTTTTAGCGACAGTATCTCCTCAATTCCTGCCTTTACCTGCCTGTGTAAGGAGTTAGGGAGCACCTCTGCGCAGGTTGAAGCTATTTTTAATTAATATTTGCCATGACTGAAAACGACGCTCATAGCCCACTGATAAGGTTAGACAAGGTGTTCTCGCGGTAATCGAGTATGATATTCT
>MU869387.1:34129-54584 GCA_036418205.1 Ostertagia ostertagi | reverse complement strand
GGGGTCGTGAAATCTTCGATATTGATCCAACGTGACGGTTGACCCTGATTGGAGGTATCCAGCGGTTCTCTTCTGTGACTAGAACTACTGCTTTCAGAGAAAATTTAGCTTTCATTGTTTGACGTGTTGTCTTAAAACAGAAGGGGGTAGGGGGAGGGGAAGGGAGGAGGATTCAAAAAACCTATGACAAGCATTGCGAAATGATGTACTTTGGAAGAGGACGATGTTCTTCGCGCAGTACTGTTATGAAGAAAGGGGATAGCTCAGAATAGGCGGGAATATGAAGGTAGAGTTAAGCGAATTGTGACTAATTGTAAGGTGTGAGTGGGAAAAGGATGAAGTCGGACGGCGAAGGGTTTACCTGCCGGTGAGCGTGAGCGTCCGTGGACGAGTCGCAGAGCGTACTGTAGTGATTTCGCATCAAAGTAAGTAGAATGAACCATTGTCGTCGGCTAACTCTCACTTCTTGCCTCATAACGGGCCTTCTGTCGGGTACCCCATGCACGCGTACGACCCTGCGAGGCCGTTGTGATGTGAAATCTACATAAACACCATCCGCCTGTCCTATCCGATCAGACAGTTTAACGAATACAATTTGGTTGGACTTTTTGACTTTAGAGATTTCGTTCTGAAATCTCGCATAACGAATCATGGGATTTTGTAGAAATATTATGTGCATCTCCATTCTGACACTCATTGTAAACATCTTCGGCAAGCTTACGGTAGCGGGCAAATAACTATTGGGTTGTTCGGAAAGTAATGCGGGTTTTGAGATGCCTTGCATACTTGGAATACTTGCATACTTGGAATATTTTTATACTGAAACTTCCTTTGAGACCTGAAGCCCTATATATCATTGGCAAGCATATTCTATCTTCTTTCCTCAGTATATTTGAATTTCAGTTTTACTTGTTATATTGGGGTTTTTATAGAGTTGAACTGAAGGTGTCAACACAGTGTTTTGGCAAGTTTTCTTCGATGTGCTGAAACTCTGAAGTACCAATGTAAGACACATTTGCCATGAGGAGGTTTACTGCGTACTTCTGGAATACGAACTCAATTAGATTATCAAATTGAGCTTTCACTACAATTCCACGGTTACGTGCTTCAACGCTTAGAAAATGTCGTGTACAAAAAAAAACTCAGCTTATCAACAACAGGCTAACACTGTGAAGGTATGCCGCTCCTAATGGTACCTAAACTAGGTTCCATTCTCGTCATTTTTCTCAATCTATTCGAAATATTCCAAATGTCGCAAAAAGTTTTCCTACAGCCTAATATACTGTAGTTCCTCTACCTGCTAGGAGAACTTTCCACTAAAAGCTGTAGAACGCTATTGCTTTACTTGTTTTGTTTGTTAACTGCTGTTTTAACGCCGCAGTTCGCGTTGCGAATGTTTCACAAGAATGCTGGGTTGTGAACAAAACTTTCGCCCCAGGCGGGACTAGAACCCGCACCTCTCGCTTTAAAGTGAAGGTGCGGGTTCTAGTCCCGCCTGGGGCGAAAGTTTTGTTCACAACCCAGCATCTTGTGAAACGTTCTCTCATATTTCCTAGATTTGAATCCACCTCCATGCTTCGAATACCATTCTAACAATGGAACAAACTCTTTGCAACACATATAATTCAAAGCGTTTTTGGAATGGTCGCAAATGGTATTCTGACTTTCCTGGTACTGAGAAAAACACCAAAACAGATATCGATCTACTCGATTCTTATTCTCAATATTGCTATCTGCGATTTTGTGGCATGTGCTGCTGCTCTTTTCGTACAACAAAGGTGTGATCCTTCATGGTTTCTTCTGTCCTCTGCTGTACAGTAGTGAAGTGGCGTTGCTCTGGATGTTACGTTTCGTACTTCTTTCCTTCTCACCTCATTCTTCCTGATCGCTGCAAAGAGTCATCATGCGTTTCGTACCGTACGTCCCAATAATTTTCAGAATTATTGCTAGTGGATTCGGTATGTTCTTTGTTTCCTATGGACCATGCACATTTTCTGGGTACACTGTCTTGCTTTATCGGGTGAGTGAGTTTTTGTAGAGTGGCCAAAAGAACACTTTACTCGTCATTAGTGAACTAAACCTTTATAGATACAGCCTTCTTGTGATGCAATTGTACGCCCACGCGATTATGGAGTTTGCTATTTTCATTTTCATATCGTTATTATGTCTTGTGGCATCAGCAGCCAAAAAGCCATAGTGTAATATTCATTATTATCCTAATATATATGCCATCGCTGTTTCAATTTGTAAGTTTGTGGGTACAAACCCTTGCTCAGTGTATTGCGATTCCTTACTGGATCAAGTATAATACAAGGCCGTCCCTTGCCGGATTACGTTCAAATAATTGTAGTACTTCCCCATTTTCTTTGATGGAATAATAGAACTAGTCTCCAGCTTCTCTCTTCTTGTAACCTCGGCATTCTTTTTCTTTTTGTTTCTTCTGCCGTTCGAGGTTGATAGGTGGAACATTTATTCAATCGGCCTAACGTTTCGACAAAATCGTCGTCTTCTGAGGCCTAAACGCGGTTCAAGGTTGAAATTCACGATCTAATCCACCAAGCGCCTTATCTCCTCTAGCGGTTCCGACTTTCCGCCGGGAGTCCCACCGAGAAACATAAGCAAAACGAATTTTGAACTCACCCAACTTACCGCACTGCGAGCTGTAGAATAAAGCGTACGTGCGTCTCCCAGCGATTACTCAAATCAGGAGACATTACGGTGTGCCTTATTTCTTACTGACTGGCGCTTTTGTGCGGAAGCGGGATTCCCGCACAAACGGTGGAAACCCTGGGTGAGTTCATAAATTTCAGGTTTCCAGAAAAATTGGACTGTGAAGGAGGTAAGAGGAAGTTTGATATGATGCGAGTTTCGGCTTTCTTGGCGTGAGGGACAAATGTTGGATTGCAGTTCTTGACTGGAATGTTCTTGATCCAGTGATTGGCTTGATCTATTCGCTTGATATAAGCCGTTTCTGTATCGTTTTGTATCGCTACAGAAATCTTACTCAAATATCAATATAGAAATGCCTTGCTTGACTCAAGTTTCTCTGAATCATCTTTTTGGGGATTCATTCTTCATCTCGAAATTCCTTAGCTGATTAATTCCCGGGTGAGTCAAGTGATATTTTCCCTCGAAGCTCGAAATTGCCTTGAATATTGGAAAAATGTTTTTCTTGTCAGAATTCTGTCGCTATAAAAGTCTGTCGCTACTAGTTCATAGGCACTGGTGAAATAAAGCTTCCAAGCATCGTCTCCGGCCAACTTCAAAACATATCAAGTGCTCTCTTTCGAAAAGTCTCGACAATGCGATCAAAAACGGCAAATAGGAAACTTTCATCAAATCCAACTATTCGACGACAACATTCTTCTGGTAAAGCAATTGACAATTCAAATCAAAGAATATATAGACGACAGAGACTTCACGTGTATCGACAAAAAAGGATGGAAACGACTGCCCAGGCGATCGATCACTGGAACTTCACGCTTCTGTGCGAAACACAAGTGCACGCCGAACGCTAGACTGTTCTGCTCATATGGCAATCCGTTGGCGATGCTCGTCATCAACGACAGTGAATCATCAACAACCTTACCAATCAAAGCATGGGGAACGGTGACAAAGTCGTTTTTCGGATACCGAGCAATCGACGCAGAAGAAAAGCAACAACGCGTCAGTGTCCATTTCACTGAACAAAGGTGCACAGTTGGAGGAGTCTTCTTAAGAAGTGACAACGTAATCGAAGGCGCAGAGTTATGCATCCACAATTACTGCGTTTTTCTGAGGAATTTTACTTCCCAGACAGTATCCTTCCCAAACTTGCTGATAATGTACGACCACCTCGTATCCATCAAGATATGGAATAATGGCAAGCTGTACAGCGAATCCGAACTTACCTGCAAGGCTCATACCATCTGTGAGACCTTCTATGCTACATTTGTTGGGAAAGACTCTACAACCCTCAATGCTGGAATTACAAGCACTATCTCATGATGCTCTTCGCTGCCGGTCTGCTCCTTACCATAGCACCAACCGTGTACATTCTTCTCCGAATACTACGCTTCATCTTCCGCATACTATGGATCATGCTACGAAAGCTCTTGTCCATTATTCGCGTTTCACCTAACCGCTATCGCCAACCTCGCTTGCCGAGATATACTAATCGACGAAAAAGGAATCGACAACGAACATTTCTGGCCTGCACCATCCTCATTCTCTTTCACTCAAGTACGACAAAAGGATGCTCAGAAACAGTCGCCATGACAACAGGCGAAGAAGTCTGCACAATAAAAAAGGACGAGGAAACTTGCACCTTCAACCATGCGACGGTAATAACGCTCCAACCTTTGCAGCAGCAAACTTGCCTCACTCTCAACGATCCACAAAATCTTCCGATGGGAATGCTTACAATCAAACCAGAAGGAATCAAGTTTCGATGCAACAGGAAAGATGAATTTTACACTCGTGACCACAAAATTGTGTCAGAATCAGTCCACCGCTGTCACCGCGCCGGTAGCTGTCACGCAGACCAATGCCACGAAATCAAGGAAACTGACAAATTGAAGGAATTTTCCGAAGTCGCCAACGATAGTCCAGGATACACATCTTGTTCTTCCAGCTGTGGTGGTTTGTCTTGCGATGGCTGTTTCTTCTCTACACCTAGCTGCCTCTTCCATCGGCTCTACGCTACTCCAACATCATCGACCATTTATACCGTCTTCCAATGCCCAAGTTGGGAACTTGAAGTAGACGCAGAAGTTACTCTACAGCAAGAAGATGGAACAACTGCTGCTACTACAATACACCTTCTCCCAGGCCGCACGAACAACTTGGAACAATATCCACTTCTCGTTGATCGGAACAATTGTCCCACAACTTCCTATACTGCATCTACTTCGTCACTCAAATGAGAAGGCGAACGCTCCATATCAATCCAGCTCACGCAGGACAATTACAGAGTCATTCTGTAGGACAACTGCAGTGCTCTTCATATCACGCAGCGGAACAATTCAACTGCTACTTCTCGCGTAATACATGCACTTGCACCACTACTGTATATAGTACGACCTGTACCTGCAGCAATGGAAATATACGTGATCGCATGGCTGCTCAACCACTTCCACAAATATCGAAAAACTTCATCATCTTCGAATCCAACAAGAAGTTCTACGCAAGGACAAATGTCGGCTCTGCCATAAAAGTTCAAATAGTCGCAGAAAATCTCCGAATAACGTCAGTGAAACACATCAGCCGTTGTCAAGTGGAATCAAGCGACCTATCCGGATGCTACAGTTGCACTACGGGCGCCTCATTAACACTATCGTGCACCAGCGACAACGACGAAGTGCTTGCTCAAGTCAAATGTGATCAACACTCACACGTCATCAGATGTACAGAGGCTGGCTTCCTGAACACAATTTTCCTGATGTTCGACTCTCCAACAGTGACCGCATATTGCACCGCTGCCTGCCCTGGAGGGACCGTGAACTTCACGATCAAAGGATCTCTGGCTTTCGTCAACGAAAGGATTATCTCTCCGGACAACGGCACATCAAACATCCAGAGAAACGTAGCAAGTGATATATCTTTCGTGAATGAGCTTGTTGAAAAGACTAAAGACAAATTCATGTCAGTTGTGAACGGTATCACCTCGTTCTTCACTCTTTGGGAACTTCTTCTCTTTCTTATCCCTGTTATACTACTGGTTAGCCTTCTCCATCGATTTTGTCCTAGAATACACCATGACAAATCGCACTGAGTTTTCTGCTGTTGGGAGTCTTTCTGTATCGTTTTGTATCGCTACAGAAATCTTACTCAAATATCAATATAGAAATGCCTTGCTTGACTCAAGTTTCTCTGAATCATCTTTTTGGGGATTCATTCTTCATCTCGAAATTCCTTAGCTGATTAATTCCCGGGTGAGTCAAGTGATATTTTCCCTCGAAGCTCGAAATTGCCTTGAATATTGGAAAAATGTTTTTCTTGTCAGAATTCTGTCGCTATAAAAGTCTGTCGCTACTAGTTCATAGGCACTGGTGAAATAAAGCTTCAAGCATCGTCTCCGGCCCCACTTGCAATCATCGTTCACCGCTCCTCAGTGAACCAGCAGTGATAGGAGGCAATTGTATGGTCTGGCGCAAAATCTCTGATACTAGTTTGTGGAAATTTTCAATTTCCAAATCTCTTCAATGCATGATGTAACCACGAAAGAGAGGGCTGTCTAACTTGCGGAGATGAGTGAAGACGTCTGTGGCAAATTCCTGATACTAGTTTGTGAAATTTCAAATTTCAAGATCTCTCAATGCATGGATTACACGTAAAGAAGGGCGGGCTACTTCCGAGCATGATGAGATTGCGGCGTCCTTCTTTATTCTCTGTAGTTTTTCAGAGGAATTCCGAAATCCGGTTGCATTTCAGATAGTCTACTCGTTTACGAACGATGACGAAGCTGAGCTAAAAGAGAGCTGTGAGACGATATTTCGTTACGACATGAGCTCGATGCGTTACGGCCATAGATATTTTAAATTGAATGTGTTCCCCTTCTCTTCCTTGACGCTGCCATCACTCCAGTCTATGTGGCCATCCTTGTACTTAGAAGATTAACTGCCGCAAAATTGACAAGAATGAAGAAACAATCTCGAAAAGCTCACGTCGCCTTCAGTCGCAGTTGCTCCAGGTGCATTTTCCTATACATGCAAAATTACTGTTGCGGTATATTGAGAACACTGCCTCGGCAGATAAATTGCGATAACGTTTTTTCATGTACTGGGCGAATGATTGGAATGCTCTTAAAAGATGATATTCTGATTAGAGCTCACCCGAATCACGATCATGCTGATCAGCCTACCCCTAGTAACATTGCCTTCAAATTTGATTTCTGTGAACTGGGGCAGGGTCAACCCTACGTTGTTACGAGTAACAACGGGGGGGTCGTACCTGGTTGAGTTTGTAGGAGGGGGGGTCGTACCCACTTTAGTCGCTCGAAATCACGTGTGGGATTGAGGTGAAACTAAGATTTTCGTGGGTAGCGGGCGTATATTACTTCCGCTCGACCGGCTCGACGCATTTTGAGGAAAGAGATGCGCGGGTTTTATGGAAAGGGAGACGGTGGAGGTAGGGAAGCTTAGGGAAAAAGTGGGCTCGCGTATCACCAATGAACCAGACTAGCTGGCGAGCGAAGGTGAGGTCGTAAAAACTTTCAAAAGTTAACAAACGATAGGACAGACCGATAGGGAAGTCGTAGTACAGGGGTTACCCGAAAAAGACATCACTCATGACACACAACAGACTTTTCGTCGTTCAGAGTGATGCTGTTGATGAAACTCTTACAGCGAAATATCCCACAGATGTCCTCCCATAAGCAAAAACTATCCTCCCCTTCGTGAAAATCTCCAGAATACGATATTACTTTCCATCTCTGCTGAGCTCAAGAATGCCTGCCGTAATTGCTTCATCTGAAGCTGCCGGAATTTGTTTAATTGGTTCACTGGAATATTGCTTCCTAGGAACAGCAGACAACTCCCTAGCGTTTCACGCAACGTCGCTATTGTCAGCCCGAGAGGCAGTCGAGCTCGAGACCGTATTACAGGGATTCCATTGCAAATTATGTGCTTTTCTTGGTGCAGAGAGCTATTATAACAGTTATTTGGATTGGGATATGCTCTTTGATATTGTGTTGGGAGCACGGGTTTTGATTTAGCTGAGTGTGATTAATGCTGTCTGAAATGTGGAGTGAGGTGTTCGTTTTTTTGACCACCATTTGTAAAACGGAAAATAAAACTACCCTAATCGGCTCTTGACAGTTGCTTGTACTGAGCAACTTCTTCTGCCCACCTCTTCGATTCCGCTGTCCTTCCTGCCCTAACCTACGCCTCAGAGACTTGGACTCTGCGCAGGCAGGACGAGCATGCGGTCAGCGTTATCCAACGCGCTGTCGAGAGGACGATGCTAGGAGTAACCCTATACACGCAAGTGCAGAGGGGAATCCGGAGTGCCGAACTACGCCAACGATCGAAGATCAGGGACGCTGCCGTTTTCGCCAAGGAATCGAAGATAAGGTGGGCCGGACACGTCATGCGATTTTGCGATGACCGTTGGACCAGAGCGGTTACCGACTGGATCCCTCGGGACGTCAAACGAACACCTGGACGACCGCCGGCCCGATGGTCAGACTTCTTCACGAAAGCTCTGAACGAAAGGAATGAAGGACTTCGTGTCCCTCGAGCGAGGAGGGTCCACTGGACCAACTCTAGCACGCGACAGGGACGAATGGAGACGTTGCTGGCGCCCGCTCGAGCAAATCGACGATCAACGGGACGACAGGTGATACAGGTGATTAAGTTGTGAGTTTCTCAGATCTGCAATTTTTCATAATTGAAGAAATTCATTTGTTTTGTTAAGCAGTGATATACATAGAGGGAGCCAAAAAGCGACACTTCAAGTTCTCGACTTTGGATAAAATCTTTGAAATTTTTCAAATTCGGATTGCATGTTTCTGCCTGGGAAATTCAACAACACATCGGAATTGAAAAGAAACTTCTCAATAGTTATTCTGAATGTTATCGGAAATTCTGCAAAGCGAGCACGATGCCTCGTAAGCTTCCTTGATCGCCCCAACGATAGTGGACGTACACACTTTGATACTATGAAAAAATTTAACAACCATTTGCTTCTGCTTATCAAGAAAGTCTATTATTGTTTTACCTAGGAACACCCACCTGCTTCTCCCTTTTTATGCACCAAATAAGCCTCGATCAGAAACTCGATCAAGCCCAATGCGGAGTTCATTTTAGCTATTCCTGCATTGCTTCAAACGCCAGGGTTCTTGGGTTTTTGAGATCAAAAACCTACTCGCCTTTCTGGACAACGAATAATGCCTTGACTTCGACACAAATACGTAGCCGTGATATAATTCATGCCAGAGCTCTATTAGATCGTAAACTCATTACGACATTAAAAACTGCGATTGAAGTTTTGATGGAATACAATTCGGAAAAAAAATTCAGAAATTTCAGGCGCTCATCGTACAGGCTTGTCTGCCAATTTTCTTCTTATTTGCAGCAATCACGTCTGCGACGGGACAGTTGAACATCTATCATCATCCAATCCTTGAACATCTTACCCATCATATTGCTGGCAGTGGCTCCGGTGTTAACACCTCTTACATCTCTGTATTTCATCGGCCCATATAGAGTTTGGATGATAAAGACGTTTCTTCCTCGCAGCAAGACTATGACGATTGCACCACCGCCATCAGCAAACACCACACCGACGATATCATGCAACCCTCAGAATGCATGATGGAACTGTGAAACCTCCTCTCTTCCTCCATTTTGCGCATCCAAACTCATCTTTTGCCGAAGCAATTTCTTACTCTACGGAGAGCGTACCCTCCCTTCAAAAAGCGAGAAAGTGTCGGGTGCAGACCATGCACCACAAGTGACGACGGCCTTCACAAAATGTTAATGTTTTCTGCCAATGAAATGATTAGCCTGTTGCAGTTGTATTCTATCAGTTGTCACTAATTACAACTATCATTTACCAGAAATCAGCTATCACTATGAACAACTTCTAACCAGATTTACTTGGAGGCCGTCGTCAGTTGTGGTGTTTGGTCTGCACCGACACTTTCTCGCTTTTTGAAAAGGAGGTTACGTTTTGCGCCAGTCAATTTTGCGAAATCGAAAGTTCTTATACGATAACATCGCGTAAGTAATAAAAACAAGTGTTTGGTGAATTTCTTTGGGTCATTTTGTGTTTATGTATTTTCATTTTCTATGCATACATTCTCATGCAATTCCATAAATATTTTGTTTATCACGCGTTGCAAATAGGCGAAGTCAACGACCCGGTGCTAACTTAGTTGGGGGGGCCACGCGGCGGCGCGGCAGTCTGCTCACCTGGGCTCTCTCGAGCGAGACAGTGTAAACTCGAACATTCCAGCTTTTCACGCATGTCAAGTGACTGCCCCCACCCCCAACCCCTAGGCTAGGCTGGCTACACTCCCCCTGGCCCACGGATTTCCGAACATGCCAGGACGAGCAGACTGCCGCGCCGCCCGCGTGCCCCCCTGCTAAGTTACAACCTCACATCTACAAAAGCAATTGTCTCAGTCATATAGAAACGCACGCCTATACCGGTGATTAATTTCACAAGGATAATCAAGGGCTTAGCTCAAGTCCGACTGGTGACCCGCGTGAAGTGGCACCTCGGTGTAAGGTACAGTTTCTAGAATCAATCCCTGGAATAATCGCAACGCTAAAACAAAGTGGCAGAACGTTCATATGTGCTTGAGACTGCGGCTTGCAAGAAGAGGATGTAAATTATTCACATTGACATACTACGTTTGATCATGGGCACTTAGAAATGCAAGAGATATTGGATCTTCGCAGTCGCGATAGTATCAGAGGACACGTGCTTGAGGTAAGCTCAAACCAGCTTTGGCTTTCTGGGCTGGCGCCAGTATGCTGAATTGTTGGAAGAGGCGTCTGGGTCTCCCGAGTGTGGACTACTTGAACTTGGTGCGGGTACGAGTAAGGAGAGTAATGAGAAAATGGTGCAGCTGGTCCAGGGGTCCCCCAGGAGGCTCGCGCGAGAACGGCAGAGTCGGCGGACGAGCTGCAGCGCGTGGTGTGCGATGTGGGACGTGCAATGGGACACTCTATTTAACTTGACGCGAAATCCATATAGTGTGCGCGCGACTCGTCCGCTGACTTTGCCTTCTTGCCGCGCGACGGGCCTCCTGGGGGGGTGCAGCTGGTCCAGCAGCTCCTCCAAAAGGGCTGGTTTGGTCACTCCTCAGAACTAAGCCTTGAAAGAGAGGACGGACCTGCACCATCCGTCCTCTCTTTAAGCATCGTTAGTCCTGAGGTATGCATCAAATTGAGCGGTTCCACAGACCGGGTTGAAGTGATTCGTCGGGGACAACCATCCCTTCCCCAACATTCAGCATACGGCCCCAGCAGAAACGCTAAAAGGGCTGGTTTGCTTACTTCCCACGTGCTCACGTCATACAGCTCGTTGCGGGATGTAGACATAAACAAATTCAACCTACGAATTCGTTCTTATTATTGAAAACACTTCATCAACAAGCGTAGCATTTCGAAAACAATCAAATAGGACAGCGTCTGTGGTAGTTTTGAAAACATGAAAAGCAACAACAAATTCCTGACATGAATTCTTGTGATAACGTTGCTTTGTTTTGAGACCTCGCGTGGTGCACCCTAGGATTTTTCATACTTTCACAATATTACATTCGATACGACACCGTTTAGTACAAGTCTGAGAGGAGAGGATACTAAAGTTGTGAAGATAGCCTTTCTGCAGCATGGAGAACATGATGAACGCTCCGCTTGAATTCACTCTTGAATTTTACAACCACATGCCGAAAACCAGGTGCTAACTATGGACAGTGTTGACTCTGCATCGTTGATAAAAACCAGGCAGGTGTTTCAACTATTTGACAAGACACTTTCACCGATTCCTCGTGTTGGTATTTTTTTAAATGCGCGACTTGTTCGTGCAACGTCTGAATTTGGATTACGTGACTACTTGAACTCTCCCCTGTGTTCTTTGCCGCGAAAGGCCAGAGGCAGACATTAAGCGAAGACGTCTGGCTGGGTTCCAAAGCTCCAAGAACAAGAGACAACCTAGGGCAAGGCCTTGAGGAGAAGGTCTCCCGAAGTGGGTGGCACTTAATTGTAAGCAAAGAATGGTGTTCAGATCCCAATATCATAAGGCTGTTTAGCGAGAGTAGTGCAGGCGAGAGGCAGCGAGACGACAAGCGTTTGCACAAGACGAGTTCAGTTGTCGCGCCGTGTAGTGTCGATAGCATTAGTGCTTGGCTTGCGCGAGGATTCTATGGTTGCTGCATATCACTAATTCGAAGCTTTTCCTCCTTGAAAAAGCGCTCATGCGGTCACTCATAGCGGTCTCCGCTTAAGCAAAGGTGCAATCGGCTCACCAAACATTACTTGTGTCGATGTAGTTTCGATCAGGCCCCCCCCTCACTGATGTCATAATTCCAAGCTAAAAAACAGGTTACGGAGTTCGCCCGAACAGACTCGCTTTCCGCGTCGAGAAAGCCTCACCTCACAGCCAGCAGCGGCAGAACGCTGTCAGTAAAGTATTAACGACATTGCAGCGCGTGACGCGAGTATGCAGCGCAGAACTCACTCTGACATTTGTGCATCGCCCGGGTATGCACATCTGTATTTTGCTCCCCCATGAACCTTTTTCAGTACTTCTTTGACTAATTGTCTTCTGTTAGTCTCATGAATCCGTAGAACGTGTGGCATGTCGACAACTTCAATTTCAACACAACAATCAGATTCTAATACGCCTACCTACTGAACAACTTATCATCAATTACGAAATTTTCATGCAAATTGCGCTCCAAACTTCGAGTTCCTTTGGCAACCAAAAACAAACTGTTATCGAAAAATTTTCCTAATCAACACGTCTACTAGCTCACAGAAATACGTACGAAACCAAGCTAAACACTTATTGGACCTATGAACCGTAGTGACAAGCAAAACTTAAAAATTCATAATTGGTATGGGAACGAAAGCTCCCGCGCCCTTCCAACAAATCTGCTATGTGGGTCCCGTAATGGAAACGCACGAAATGTCCCACATATGAGATTAAAGCATCGCCGAGTATATGCGCGCGCAATACCGCCAATGCCACATGTGGTGACAGCGCCGAAATCGCGCGAGCGTGCCACACGTTTAAGAACTGAGATGTTTTTAACAGTCAATCAGTTCTTAACATGAACTTCGGAGACATGGGTTCCGCGCTTATTACTTCACAATATCTATGCCTTATTCTGTATTCTTAGCAGCAACATACATCAGTGTTGGATTCAACTTATCTTGGACTAGATGGAGGGAAAAAGTTTCATTAAATCAGATAGAATAGTTTTCTCAAAGTCGCACTGTGGGGAACCATCCTACGGGTGGGGCAGGGTCAACCGTCCGTTGGACAAAGTCCAACGCGACGACGAGAGTAATGCCGAGAGTGAACGTACGCACGGAGACACAGACGGCTCGCGGGTGGCGAGAGTGAATGCCGGCGCGGAGAGCGGTGAACATCGGTCCAACGTCGCTCCAATATCGGTCCAACGTAACGGTTGACCCTGGTCGGGGCCTTCGTATTGCATGTAGCACACAATGCATTGCGGCGGTGTCAGACTTTGCGACTTGAGCGATTTTGGCTAGCGTCCGCAGTCGCGTCGGACCTGACGAATCGCGTTTTTTCAGATGCAAGTCTGACATCGTCCACCCTAGCCCGACTTGTTCCATGAGCGTGCAGACGGTCTCAAGTGTCGATAACTTTAAATTGTGCGGCGCTAAGAGCGAGGGCGTCGCAAGCAGAAGCGGAGGTCGAAGAAGGAGGAAAAATAAATGCATGACACTAGAAGGAATGGGTTTTGGCACAACGTGGGCTATCATTAGAGACTCAATCGAATAGTGTACAACGCACGAAATATACAGGGGGGGCCAAAAAAAAAGACATTTTGCCTCCACTTCCAGATGGATTTAAGCACATTTTACTCAACTCAGACCGAACGGTTCCAACTTATTATTAAAGAGTGCATTCCATTCTATAAGAAAATCTTCATAGTGGCCACGTACGTGGACGGCATCAGAAGAATTAGCCCTGGAAACATGGTGCACTGGTCGATCTCAATGGGGTCTTCGAAGGATCGTGTACCATAACGACCCTTACTGGAAAGCTAGTTCCGAGGGGATTTGCACAGTGGTAGCTAATGCCTCTAGAAAACTATCCAACATTAAATCGATTCACGAAATTGCGTAAGAGCTTCAGGCTGAAGACCTCCTTGAGCCTGACGACGGTGACAGATGACGTCATATTCTGAAGACGGTGAGGGCAGTGAAGGAGAGCCTGCGTACACTAATAGAGGAACACTTAGGGAATACTCTGCTGAGGAACTCCCGTCAACGACAGCAATCTCTGCGAAGAAAAAAGAGCCGAAGTCCGACATAGGCAAAATGTCTTTTTTTTTTGGCCCCCCCTGTCAGTACGAACAGTATACCTCCCAACGGTGTCTTTGTTTCCAGAAAGGCAAAAAATTAACCTTGGTACTTAGGCGGTGAAGTGACGTTTAGAAAGTGCGCAGAAATATTGCGGTAATTGCTTACTTTCATGCAAGCATCACAATACTTCGCTGTTAATATAGCTTAGCTGTAGACGACGATAGCTTATAGCGCATAACCTCTTAGGCAGATTGAAACCTCCGTTCAAGTTAGAAAAACTGAAGTCTGAAGCGATCGCGCGAACTCGTTCAGGAAGCTGGTCAAATTATTTGGACTGGAAGTAATAGAAAAAGGAACTTATAGGTGCATGAGTACTTATCAATTATGCGGCATTTGTCAGCATAAAGTGACTGCGAAAATCGAAATAAAAAAACTTTGATGGAAGGCAAAATGGACTGCGTGCGACGGCTCGAGATGCGTCGCTCCTACACGGATCAAACCGCTTGAAGATTATTTGCTTCTCAGCAACACTACCCTAATTTCGGCAGATACCCCCCCCTCCGATTTCACGTTGAAACACCTCCGCTCTGTAGTGTCCTTGTGCATGACTCTAGAAACCACTTTGTCTGTAGAGGTAATTTAGATGCGACTGTTGCGAACGAGAAAGCTTATTCATTTTCAGCGGTGCTTCATTGGCACAGTTACGGCGAGACTTGTTTTGCGACACTGTCATCACCAAATTTGGTGTAGACTTCCGTGTAGGGGTCATTTGGTGTCCTGATTACGAGTATGACATTTTTTTAACGGCGATGGCGCTATTTGATACCTATTTTCTGCTCGTCTGCGCTCTCCAACCGGAAGATATGCGTTGAGCAACTTCGATGCCCAACAGCATGTACAAGAGCACCGGAATAACGCCTATCAAAAGTTTAAACCTATTTTGGTGTACAAGGGTCGTGACAGGGCGTGGACCACAACCCGTGGAACAAGGAACAAAGCTTAATTTTTCGAAAAACGTGATCAACCGCTACTTTCCAAGATCGTCAACCTCAGCACATTAGTTTTCTGATCAGCCTAAAGTGTCTGCAAAGTTGGTCAAAGAAACATAGAAACATCTGAAATATTAATAACTCGCGTGGGCAAAGAGGTGAACAAATGGCATGATTTTTCGAAGAATTTGCAAAAGTTCGAATGCTGTTTGGAAGAAACCAATTCGAAGTTTTGAAATCCTCATATACCATTTAAGGATGCAAATAAGGAAAGATATAAGCTTTCTAAGGAAAGGGTTCGTAATTTCTTTGATGGACTTTAGTGGTTCTTTCCTCGGCTCATAAAAGGGAATTTAAGTCTGAGCAGAATTCTTATGCTTTTTTTGGAGTATACTCTCTGTGATTCACAAATTACCGCTGCCCATAGCAAATGTCAGAAGAACCTCGGTCCTATGAGGCGATAGTAAAAGTGCGTCGCAATTATATTCTTATTTATTTAGTATTTATTTAGTTTTTAATTTGTTTATTTATCTAAACATTTGTTTATTTATTTATTTGTTCATTAAAGATGCATACAGTAGCGGTCAAAAGTGTTCGCCAAAACGATTTTGACTGCATTATTCATTCTCGCTCCAAGAACATCCTCCAAAGATTGATAGTGACTTGGTATTTTCAGTGTTTTTTCATCTCAAATCTAGAGATCAGAAATGTTCAAAAAAGCAATTTTCGAGTCAGTCGAATTGGAGTTTTCTGGAAAAAAAGCTAAAAACCGTTCGCCAATAATTGTAACCGCTACGCCTTTTGTACTTCTCACTCCCACACTGTCTTCAAATGTCAAACGGAACACCATACATCAATGGTGGGTGTGAATACCTGTGAGCAACCTAAAAAGCTGGTACAAGGAGGTCATCCTGATATCCAGTGAGGAGGTGATCGTAAAAATTTCAAAATGCTTGCGCAGCGCCGGTTGGAGCTGTTGTGTAGAGGATGGTCATGGTACAGCATTCCTGCGAATTGCGATGTTGAAAGCGCGTGTTCATCCTGCGAAACAAGGTCATGAGACGGTTTAAACTTTTCAGACTTTTTTCATCCCGCAAGCTTTTACAAACTCCGGTAGCTTGGAGTCGGTAATGAGTTACACTATTATGCAGTTCCTCGGAAGACGTTGGAGAAGTGAAGATATTGTATGAAACTGTAGCTGTCTGTGTAATGCCGACAAAATGTACCGTACCCTCTCTTTCTAAAGGCGAGACGAGGCCGATGGCGCAAGACTAAACACGTGAAAGCGATGACAAGTCGAGAACCAAAGCGCTTATTTTTTCTTGCACGGTGTCACTTATGTGTGCGTCTGCTTATGGTCATTCTCGTCCTCCAAATAGAGAATTAACGATTTTTCCGAATTTTATTTTAGGCGCCTCAGATCTCTTTTTATGGTGCGAGGACTGCACAAAACACGATTTCCTATTTTTGAAGCTGACGCCAAGAGATCGTTTCATTTTCATTTAATGCACATCAATTCTTTCTGATGGAAATTCCTGGCGATAGATGTGAACAAGGAAGCATTAAGGTCGCTATAGAAATGAAAATTTTGGGTCTATAAATATTTGAAGGTAATAAGGAAATCATCCATTTAATAAGGAGATGCTTTGTGACATTGTTTCGAGTCGCCGTTGGCGCATTCAGTGCCATTCCCAGTACTGGTGTGGTCGCCGTTCGGCAGCTCGGTGGTTCTTTTTAAGTCTACTTGCCTGTAGCGTCGTAGCGCTCAAGCTCGATGCGTTGTAAAGATTGTTGGCAAGCACCTTCATACTTTTACATTTCAGGAAAGAATGAGTTTCGTCGTGCTTCGCATTACAGCGGTTGCTGCACTCGTGCATTTTTCGCAGGTAAGATGCCTGCGTACTCAGTAATCCTGCCTTGGGAATTAATCCTGTGATAGTCCCAGACAACTTGCGTGTCAGTCTATCCAACCTTTTCAAGAGTGAGTTGGTGTGGGAGATTGCTAGCAGTGTTCGGTTTACTTGCCACGCGGTATAGATGTATTATTGGGCTAGAATAAACAGAATCCGTTTATTTAGCGAACAGTAGTGTTCCGACGCAGAGAATACCCACAGTCTTCTTCAGCTCCAGTGGGTGGCTGACTAAGCTATTGAAGACGTACGACCGATGACGTGGGAACGACTTGACCTGAATAAGCGGCAGTAGATAACACAGCGAGAGTTACGTAGAAACGAATTAACTAGACACCCGTCTTTGGCTAGTGAAAAGCAGACTGTTGAGCTCCAGGAGGCGGCGGATCAAGCTATTGAAGGTGGACCTCGAATACTACCCCTGACGAGGGCACAGCGTGACCTGAATAAGCAGCAGTAGATAATAAAGCGACAGTGGCCTAGGACGAAGAAATAAAAACCCGCCTTTGGCTAGCGGAGAGCAGACTGTCGTGCTTATAGGAGCACGATCAGCGACGGAGGTGCCGTTGCGGGGAAGCGTCAAGCTGTAAGAGCTGGCTCGCACGATGCCTAGCTGTTGTAGTGAATAGAGTACCGGAACTGACGGAATCTACCGGGAATGACGGAATCGGTATAGGAATCCGATTCGTAGTCGTCGTAATCTAAAGTCGCATTTTGCGACAGTTGGAGCCAGAGTCAACCGTCCGCTGCTCCAAATTCAACGAGGAGGGCCATATTTTAGTCTCCGCATTTCGGTTGAGGTAACAGGGGACTCGTACTAGAAATCTTCTAGGGAGGTGATGGTGCAGTTTGGGGGGTGCGTTGCAGAAGAGGTAAAGAGGGTGGTTGTCCTCTACAGGCAAAGGAAAAGGTGGGTGAGTTTGGGGCCTCGGCTGGTCTCAGAATGTGATACTGCAGAAACAGCACTGTTGGTGAGGGTAGTGTTGGGACGGGTGTTTTGAAGACCCCGACGGCGAAGGTGGTTGGTGAGAGATCGTGCCGACGACCCTAAGAGGGAAGATGGGTCGTGACACTCCTTGAAATGGGTACAAGGAACGGATAACCCTGGTCGGAGCTTGACTTTGTGCTCCCTTTCGCTACACTTCCTCCTCCATAAATATTCTAACAAGTTTTTTGAACTGAATGATGGCTTGTTCACAAAGGTTTTTTGGCCTCAGCTCACGATGCAAAGCCCTGTTAAGGGTGTCTAGCCCTGATGAAAACGATATAATCCTTATTTCGTACCTTCTGGGCCCGTGTACTATCAACTATACTGCATTCGCTTCCATCAGTTTAGTTGACCATATAGCTTACCGAAACTTCCACTTCTAAGCTCTTAATCGACATATCATCTAAGCTACTTCATGTGCCGCAAAAGATGAGATAAGCCGAAACGCGGTCTCCGAACGTAAGGATAGCATGCCTGTTCAGAAAATGCGAGACCCTAGCCCTCAAGGACAAACCCCGGATTGGCCCGACTGTAGGAAGGATACCGCGAGGGAAATTGTAAGGTCCCTACCTACCTAGATCACTCCAGCTTCGCCGCAAAATTGCGCGGTTAGGGCGCTAATCCTTACGGGCCTGCAACCATCGACCCCCGTTGCAACGCTTCCCACCCACCTCGATATCGGCGTGCTCTCTCGAACGGCGTGATCTCTCGCGTGTTTTGTCTTCTTTGACCGCCCTTCCACTTTCAAGCCGTTCCGCAGCTCAGGTATTCACTACGAAGCGCTCTTATCGCCAGTTTTATCCCGGGACTTTAAGTCCTCGGAGAGGCAGTGCGCCCTGCCTTCGGCTAAAATCACGCTGCTGTTGTTGCGGTGGATAAAATAATAGAAGGCTGACCACAACCTTGTGGAACTAACATCTTTCACTGGATGAATGCTTAGCTGTTGCTATTTTCAGGTAACTCCGGGGCTGTTCTGCACATTCAAACAGCTTCCTCCGTCTACGATGATAAAGATTTCCGGCGTGATCAATTCAACATTCATGAAAAACAACATCGAGGATTGCATGAAGATGTGCTACGAATATCCGCCCTGCGTCTACATCATTTCCTACGGGGTTAGTCTCACTAACCTTTTAAATGAGCACAAAAATTCAAGCATCGCTCCACCACGAGCGGAGAAAACGTGAGCTTAGCCATCAGTGTCCAGTTGTCCACTTCGGAAGTATCTGAAATATGAAATACGTAGTGGTACCCAGGTTCAACCCTAGCATTGGTACTTTTTTGAACTTTCCAGGACCTCCCCCCCCCTTCCAGAGGGCTTCGATATACCACCACCACGAGCCTTATTCTCCCGTGCCTTCCCCCCGGGCACCATCCTCACCACCTGGCTGCTTCTAGATAATATTTGATTCTGAAGCAACTTTACACACCCAAATTACGGCTACTTTCTCCTTCAAAGAGGCGAAAGGAGTGGCTAAAAATGTCCATCGAAGCAGCAGATCCTCAAATTTACAATAGTTCATGCTCCATTTTTTCAAATTTCTCCCAAAATCCGGAAAACACCTGTCAAAAGCTGCCCCTCTCCCATAACCACCACCCAGCTGACTTCCACAAATAGTACCCTCTCCTCCCCCCCCACTGCTGTCCTTGCCATCTCTAAATGCGATCCACCTCCGTTGGTACATGGGCCAACAGGCGGTTGACGTTGGTGGTAACTTGTTTTGAATGCCTTGCAATGCAATGGCAATGACTGCATGGTGTCTTTGTCACTTTTTGAAGCCGCGAGTCGGGATTAGGTCCCAAGAGCCAATCCCTCCTATAGGGGGCAAGAGGGGTCCCCAAGGAAGCGCAAGTAGCTACCCGAAGGGCGACTTAACGGTGCTAAGGCCTTGCCTTCTGCACTGCCGGCGCTGCCATCATTCTCAATCACGGCGTATGTGGCATATTCGAGTTTTCTCTCTCCTCGCAGCGCTATATCTCTTTGTTATATCACGGCTTGCTGCACAAGGGAAATATTAGTGTTTTCTATGGTGCTTCTTGCATTTTCCCACTAATGGCCCTCATTGCACTCCCTGTTGAATGGTCGAACGAAATAACACATCAACTCGAACCCGATTAGTGCCTTTAAAAACGTGCTGCTACAAGATCTTCATTTCAGGATTGCCATATGCACCGTGAATCCTCTCGGAAAGATACAACATAGCGTGTGGATTCCATCGAGTGGCAGGGTTCATGGCGCAGTTGCCTACCAGCTGGATCGAAGTGTGTTCGATGCGGGATGCCCAACAATGAAAGAGTGGTCGATGCTCAAAGCGTAATCTGCTGCGGAAAAGACTCGTCTCAAGATGTTAGAATAGAAAAAAGTTGAAGATCCCATCCAAAAAACAAAAACCCCCTCGGTACGATACTAACACTCTTCTTTACGTCAAAACATCACGTGCATTGCCACGACAAACCCACCGTGACACGTTTTGGTATTCTACTCCTTTCTAATTCGTCCCCTTTCTAGACCCTGGAAGAAGTTGCTAGAATGTGACCTTTAAAATGAATACAGTGCTCAGTTTTGGGATCAAGCCT
>MU869387.1:3453-17497 GCA_036418205.1 Ostertagia ostertagi | reverse complement strand
CGGAGGGTATTAAAAAAATTTCGCGCTGAAAAATTTTCAGCTCAACTTCTGCCAAAATTCCATTCCAGGTTACTCCAGGTCTGTCCTGTACCTTCACAAAACTTCCTCCTTCTACGGTGTTCAAAGCGAAGTCTTTGTCGACGTTCTCCGGTGACGTTAAAGATTGCCTGAAAAAGTGCTACGAACAGTCGGACTGTATTGCCGTTTACGCCTACGTTAGTTTTTTGAGCATCTCTCACAACTACTGAAGTTTAAATGTTCATCGCTTGAAGATTGTTTAACCGGTGAAACTCCAGTTGGGGGGGGGCACTCCTTTTTCTCCAATACTCAAGATAATGGGAGGCGCTCACGACACGTAATCGACTCATTTAAAGTAGACTTCTGATAAGTATCGGTGTAATGTGGAAGAAACCCTGAGATGTTTTCACATTTCCGCCTGCCATGACCCAAGGGAACGGTCCTGGACCAGGAGAATGGACACCTCTGTCAGGCTAAGGGTGGAGGAGCTCCGCAGTGGATGACCTGTGAATAAAATTTGTTAAAGGACATAAATAGCTAATACAGTAGTAATACAGGGGAGCCGTACTGATACCCTCTAAAGAGAGGGGGTCGTAAAAATTATGGAATTCGCGCAAAGCAGGGTTAACCCTGGGCACACCTCGCTTACTTGGCAGCCATTCTTCTGCTTCGTTACGCAAGACTTTTCCTATGCGCTCCATCTTTATCGTGATCGGTTCCTTTAAGGAAGCATGTACCGTTTGCGCGAAAGCATCACCTGCTAGAGTTCGTTCTACCAATTTCTAACATTTTTTGATATTACTGATTTTATTTGATTCTTTGCATTTAGTCTGGCACCTGCTTCCCAGTTGCTGCTTCTGGGGATGGGATCGTACAAGCTCCAACTGGAGATAATGGACACGTCTACCGTTTGGATCGGAACGTCACAAATACAAGCTGCCCAACTGTGAAACAGTGGCTGGTGAAAGAAACAACCACAGGCGAAAGAAACAGAAAAAGAAAGAAGGAAAGAAACAACAACGGTATTCCAGATTTAGGCACGCAAATAAACTTGTAGAACATGCGAATGACTTAGTAGGGCCGGGATTCAGAGAATGAGAGCAATTAGTGTTTTCCCCGACCCTCTACCCCACTCTTGGGCTTATCCCGAGTATTGCCTACCATCGGCCCTGTTTTGAATGTCTCCCTAAGGGCATGAGCGCCTAACCATAAACTACTTGACTTGTTCATTTTGCATACTAGCGTACGTACATGAGATTGACAGCATTTTCTGCTTCGGTTTCCCCGTTTAGCCAGATAATCCTATGCTTTTTCGCTCGTCTACCAGTTTTGTGCTGGCTGAATAAAGAATATCCGACATTTTCAATGTTGCTTTGAACACAACACTGGACAGCTACATCCGCTCGATAACCAAAAATCCAAGCTCAAAGTCCTCCTTTCAGGCTTTTATCTAGCCGAAAATGATCAGAAAGACAGTGTCTTGAAAATCCATTTGCGTCTTCCCGCCCAAGGCTGGTGTCAGACTTTGCGAATCTAGCGGTTCTCCAGCGAATTGCCGAGCACGAGCGTTGCCAACCCGGTATTCAGATACTAGTGTCTTCAGCTGATCGGACAGATATACCAGCGAGTCACAGTGTTGAAAAGTTACGAACTCCTTCTCGTTTGCGCGCTGGCTCGGGCCACTTTCTGGAGCTCTCATGCCCTCATGAGACCGGGAAAACGCGAGAGCCAACGTTCGAGTCTTACCACTTTCAAACAGTGTCGAGTCGCTGCTACATCATTCAAACCGCTGGTACACACAGCTCGAGTCTCTGGGTGCAAGCTCTTCTCCCGCGATTTTCGATAGCGATTTCCGCTGGATGGCTCTGACACCGGCTAAAATAAGAAAACTGACAGAATCAAAACATGCTATCCAGTCTTCTACATGCAAAAATCTTCATGCATCCGTCCCTAAATTCGTTCCGTTTAATAAAAAAGAAGCTTAACAAACTCTTACTGATTCTTGCTGCCATGTCGATACTCGTCCTACTCTTGTTTACCCTAAACTTGTTTGGCACTTCTCGTGGGTCTGTGGACTTTGACTTCTCTTTCAATACGGGGCATATCAACATTGACGGTGTTTCCTTCAAAAAATTTTCCGTGCTTATAAATAAGTTTCGCGATCTGCGCTAACACAGTCAGGTATAACAGGAATATGAAACGGCGGTGGTTAGTACCGAGACAACAAGCCATCGCATGCATTAGACGCACCGTCAGCACTCGCACGGAACAGCGATGGAGCGATCGGACGATTGTGACTTCGGTCTAACATGGCTTCCTCAGACGAGGTTCCATCGTAAGTAAGTGCAGGTTGGCTGGCGGTACAGGTAATCGCACTTACTCAAACCGAACTCAATTCAGTATCTTGTATCAACTCTATATGGCGGAGCAGCTTTAAATACTGTTAGAGCACTGTCACTGCAGATCTTAGTGAGCGACCTCGCGATGCTCCTGTGCGTCTTAAGTTTCCCAAAGCGAGGTGACAAAGCGATGCTGGACAGACTCTCAATTAGCTAGTTGCCCTTTAATCATTTCCAGATGAGCAAACCCCTGCTTGCTAAAAGGTTCCATTACACAGTTTCTACCCCATATACTCTGTTGCCGACTTCATCATCGTGTCCACTTCACGCATACGAGGCTGTGGTACGAAATTAGTGTATAGAAGACTTCGTACTGTCTGCCAAGTCATCGTCGAACGCAGAGCTCCGGATAATTAGTTTCTAGAGACTTCTGTAAGTGACTGACTGACTACAATTGATGGAACAAGTGGAGCAACGAAGGTTAGAGAAATCTAACCGGTAAACACTGGAGTAATCAAAGGCCTCAAACCTTCAGCAAGGTCTGTTGTGGTGCTACGCAAGACGGCGTTCCCTTCCTAGCAGTCAGCTGATCCCGATGGGCTTCCCTTTAAGGCAATATACCCTATAGTCGTGACAACTTATGCGTTCGACCACTGTGATCCACCGAAACCCTTGATGGCTTCCCAAACATTAACTGAGAGTGCAATTCGGGTCGTCTTGTTTCTGACAGGCGACGACAGCGATTGAGGTATGGACCAGACGCTTTCATATCGTATCCGACAAATCAAGGCGGAAGTGGTGCAGTGACAAGTGGCGCGCTCACCACGCGAGCGGTCCGGGGATCAAATCCTGGGTCGTGAGTCGCCCGGGCCAACCAAGCCTTCCATCCCTCCGGGGTCGGTTAATTGGTACCAGACTTGTCTGGGAGGATAAAAACACTGACTTGAACATCGGCTGGCCCCCGCAAGTCATTGTATAGGCCACATCGCATTCAAATGCCACTGCGAATGTACAAATGGAAGTAGAATGCGTGCCGCATCCCAAAAGGGATTGATCAACGGCAAATGCTTTATCCTTTATCCTTAAATTCTGAATAACTAATCTTTCGATATGAATCTAACTTCAGACATTGCCTCTTCCTTCAGATTGAGGCACGAATTTCATGAAAGCAATGTTGAGCGAAGGGAAGCACTTCGTCTAGGCTAGACTCGAACCAACCCTCCCCCCAACAACCGCTTAACCTTTAGCGAGTTGCTACATGTTAAGGTAACGGACACAGCTAATTTCGACCTGAACTTAGCTTTTTGGTAGAATATTTTCACATCCGCATTTGCAAAAGTCGAGTTGCTTGCCGAAACCAGCAACAACATCTTGTATTCCTCTCTACTTCTTTATAATCTCCCCTTTCTGAACGCTAAAGAGATTGCTAGAATGTAACTGTAAAAAATACAGTGCTCATTTTGGGATTAAGCCTCAGATGGAGGGAGGAGCGAAGGTTAGCAATTTTAATCCTTGCCTGTTTCCTCTTATCCACCGTTCTAATTTCCTTTCTTCTCACTACCCTTGACAGATAGTGAGGAACCAAAGAAACCATGAGGAAATGGTGTACACAACGATTCCTCACGTGTCATGGCGTTATTGGCGTGAAGAATTCGCCTCTTACTCGGTCTGGCGTGAAATAAGGCTGTCCCACCATATTAGCTTTACACCCTACATCGACTTCAATTCTCGGTTTAAAGGAAATCCCCTTGTCCCCTTAGCTATTGCTCGTTCAACCGTATCGTTACTGAATATCATGGAATTGCATGATAACAGCGATTTCTTCCGCGTTAGTTTTGCGATGGTTCCACACACGAGAAGTCTGTGTTTCTTGCGTGTTCCGTCTGTAGCGTTTAATAAAGCATTGCAGGCACTTTCTTCTTGCTTATAAACTTTGTGGATGACTCCACCACTATTTCAGCTCGCGATAATCAACAAAAAACAACAAGTTACAGTACTCCTTTGGATAAGCTTTTTTCAAGACCTCAGAGCATATTCCTATGGAATCCCGACAAGTTGAGTTCAACTGAGCTTCCGATTTTGAGAAACTCGATTTAAACCGAGTTATAACAACAAGACAAAAAGCGAAAATCGCGTTTTTGGCGTGAATTTCGAAGGTTCACTTCGATTACCGTATATCCTGCTCCCTTTCCATTGGCATGGAAAGGATAAATCTTCTGCCATTGGTCAGTCCCGCCTTGGGATGCGGGCATCGCACTCTACTTTCCACTTTAACATCTCGCAAGTGGCGTTTCATGCGATGTGGTTCAAAGAGAGTGGCCAAACATTAATGAGATCCAACGACATTGCGTCGTTAATAACGCATGTACAACTCCATATCCGGCCAGATCAGGGTGGCGCTGGGCCATGGACGTGATATGCGGACTAACACAAAACTATTAGATTGTTCGCAAGCGATCAGCCTGATTTATATTCTTGATTTCAACTAATCTCGGATGTCTGGCAGTAATTGTTGATTATCTTACTTCTGACACTATTCCGCTTTCTTCTACGGTTTAAAGGTAACGTAGACTGTAAAAAAATCGCAGTGTGCATTGAGATACTCATGTTTTCCACTAGATTCGAAAATCTAAGCGTGGGTGTTTTTTTTTACATTCCGTAAATTTCTCTACTTCTTTTTTGCTTTTTATTCTTGCGTTGCATGCAGTTTTCATAGCAGTGTCATTCATGTGTTCCTTTCATTGTCAAGAACAATTTTTGACGCCCTGCCTTTTGAAACTTGCACTCTACGAGCAACGCATTTTGCATGGTCTCGCCAATATCGTAAGGTTTGTTCTTTTATTTTTATTTTGCTCTTGTCCATCCACACTGTTCTTCATTACGGCATCATTTATATGTTCTCTTTGCTGTGCGGAACATTATTTGATGCTGTGTTGAACAATTTGTTTCTTTGTGGCATGTCTATTCTACCGGTGGTGCTTCCCAGTCACCCGTCCTCTTCATCTGAAATCGTGAGTTTCTTTTTTCCCCATTCTCGTTTTAATTCTTTTACTATCGACTTGTTGTTTCACTACACAGCAATCTTTTGTGTGTTTTGTTTGTTAGTGTGGAACACCTTTGTGCTCGTTTGAAGCAACTCGTTGATTTTTGCACTGCCATTTTCACCCAAACCGCTGCTGCCGTTCTACGCCTTCTAGGAAAAAGCATGATTTGCAGAAACTTCGATTTCCAGTTTTTTCTCGAATCTCGTTCCGAGGATCAAGCTTAATATTTACTTTCAAAGCTTTTTCATTCGGTATAGGGATTCCTGTTCCTCTGCGGAGTATTATTGACCGCTATTTCCTCATCTAACTCGCGCAAGTTTCCGTAGCCTTTGTTCGAGCTATCTCTTTACATGTCGCATAAGGTTTCTTTTTTTGCATGCACCATCTAATAAACACTATTTACTAGTCGTTGTTCAAATGAACAGCTGCATGTCACAGAAGTAGTGTTAGTTTTTATTAAGGAAGAAGAAATCAGGAAACAACAAGTTGTTAGTAGCAATAGCGTAATCATAAATGAGTGCAAAAGAGTACACAGGAAGCCGCATCATATCATAAGGTACCCTTCGAAAACAAAAACGTGTAACGTAGTATGCACGGCTGCAAAGAAATAGAAGCAATATTTAGTGTCAGAAAAGTTGAGCGCAGCAACTTACAGAAGCATGCAATCCAAGGATCATAGTATGCTTAGATGTGGAAAAGAAAATCAAACCACACACTTGCGGAAGGTTCCGATACAATTATTAGTGCATGCGGAGAAATAAATGAAACACAAAACACCAAATGTCATAATAGTTTGGTAGCTTGTATCAAGGGTTGCGAAAAAGCTTGCGAACGGCCCCAACTGGGGTTGTAAGCGAGGAAGCTAACCAGACAGATTGTCCGCGTGCAGCGTGTATTCACACCACTTACTTCGCGCGCGCGCTACCGTATCCGAGCTCGTATGAAAGTCACGGACACACACTCTCTCTTCCCACTTTCGTTTTCTCTGCGCTCTCTCATGGGGGAGAGAATGCGTCGAGCAACCCCGCGCACTATACTAGGCGCCCGTTATGGATAACGTGGATGATGGCTCAAGCACCAGTTCAGCAGAGCTCCACTCTTCACCATGCCCTAACCGGCAAAGAGTGATCGTGGTGGGCCGCTGAACTCGCCGCGCGCGTGCTTGGGCGGCATGTTGGGGTTTACCTCCCTTGCCCTGCGCGCGAAGCGCGCTTTTGTTTGTTCATTATTCCCGCATGCACTTAATAATTTGATCGAACCTTCCCGCAAAAGGTGGTTATTTGCTTTTCCACACTTAAGCATACTGTTGATCCTTGATTGGCATCTTCTTGTAAGTTGCTGCCCCAATTTTCTGACACTAAAATATTGTGCTTCTATTCTTTGCAGCCGCTGCATACTACCTGTTACCGGTTTCGTGTTTCGAAGGTACCTTATGAATATGAGCGGCTCCTGTTACTCTTATTGCACCATTTACCATGATTACGCTATTGCTACTAACAACTTGTTGTTTCCTGATTTCTCTTCTTCTTACATAAGCACTGACCCTACTTCTGTGCATGCAGGTGTTCATTTGAACAATGACTAGTAAATAGTGTTTATTAGATGGTGCATGCAAAAAAAGAAACCTTATGCGACATGTAAAGAGATAGCTCGAACAAAGGCTACGGAAACTTGCGACCAGTGTATGAGGAAATCGGAGCGGCATCATACTCCGCAGAGGACAGGACTCCCATAGATGAAAAAAGCTTTGAAAGTAAATATTAAGCTTGATCGTCGGAACAAGATTCGAGAAAAAACTGAAATCGAAGTTTCTGAAACTGTTTTCCTAGAAGGTCGGTGGTAATGTGAGAACGGCAGCACGTTCTGGAAAATTGCATGCAAAAAATCACCCGAAGTTGCCTTCAAACAGCACCACACAATGGTGTCCACACCAACAACAGAAACACACAAATAGATGCATGTGGTGAACAACAAGTCGATAGTAAAAAAGTAAAACGAGAAATGAAAAAGAAACCTCACGCATCAGATGAAGGGACGGTGACTGGAGCACCACCTGGAAAAGACATGCACAAAAGCGACAACTTGCTTCAACACAGCATCAAATAATGTTCCGCACACAAAGAGAACATATAAATGATGCTGTAATGAAGAACAAGTTGGATGGACAAAAGCAAAATAAAAATAAAAAGAACAAACCTTACGATATTGGCGAGACCATGCAAAATGCGTTGCTCGTAGAGTGCAAGTTTCAAAGCAGCGTCAAAAATTGTTCTTGACAATGAAAGGAACACATGAATGACACTGCTATGAAAACTGCATGCAACGCAAGAAATAAAAAGCAAAAAAGAAGTAGAGAAATTTACCGAAGGTGAAAAACCACGCTTAGATTTCGAATCTGTGAGAAAACATGTCCATATCTCATGCACAAACTGCAATAATTATTTTACGAGTAAACTTACTTACCCTAAGACCAGTAAGAAAGCAGATAGTATCAAGAGAATAACAAAAGTACTGCAGCCATCCGAGCAATAGTTGAAACCAACGAATATAAATTAGCTGATCGCTGCGACATCTATCAAGTTTGTGTAGTCCACGATCACGTCAATGGCCCCGCCCACCCTGTCTGCCGGATATGGACTGTAATGTCCAGTGGCAAAAAACACAACTAGGAGAGTGTTTGTAACTCTTATCCCAAAGTAATTCCAGAATAGATTTGAGATCGGCCACCTGCCCCATTTACACGAGCCATCAGATGAAGAGGGAAGCACGCAACTGAGGCGTGTCAAAATGTTCCAAGCCTTCTGCTTTTTTCAGGGAATCAAAGTTTTGTGGCATTTATTTGCCCTCGCCTCCGTCGTATAAAATACTGATTAATAGGACCTATCTATATGATAGTTCTAATCTGTAGCCATTCTTTCAAAATAACGCATTCGAAAAATATTGTTGCGTTTTAATGTAGGAATGAAATGTTCGCGATTTGTTCCTTGAACTGCTTCAAGTCTAACCAGGTGCAGTGTTTAGAAGTGTCTGCTAGTTTTTCCGGCAACAAATTTTTTCATTCTGGGATAACGATAAGCCGACTAAAGGGGAGACCTGGTTCTGCCAATGCTGATAATTAGTCTGGCCTGCGCTAGATGTAGATGTGCCAGTAGCCCTTATGAGTTCTAATTTGAATGACTGATTACGGATTTGGTTGTTATCACATTACTTTGAGAAACCCAGCATAACACTTGGACAAATACTTTCATTAGGAAAGAGCATTGCAACCCGTCTCACATCTGTGTCCAGAGAAACAGGAATGAAGTGGATACCATCCGTAAAAGTGGAAAATCCAGCGTTGCGCGCACGCGTCCTCAATAATTGGCCCCGACCCCCGTACAATGATTGCAGGGCCGCCGTTTCCAAACCAGTATTTTATCCTCCAGTATAAGACTGTAACTAAATTTTCGACCCCCGATATGACTTATAGTATTGTCTCGGAACGGATGCACGGATTTGACCCGGGATGCGCTCATGCGGTAACAGCGTGCCACCTGCCATCTTACTCCACTTCCGCCCGCCATGGGGCTGCATCAACAATTATTCTCTTCAAACGACCGATTGAGTGCAAGAAGAACGAATCGATCCCTTGAACCCATTTCACTCATAAGTTTTCAAAAAAAAACCAAACGAAACAACGGCGCAATGTGGCTCGGGGGCCACTCTGAGAAAAGTCATCTAGGACTAAGCCTAAACAGCAGGGACGAACTCCGGAGAATACGAAATTGCTTCCGTACACCGGAGTTCCTCTCCTCTTCAAAAGCTTAGTCCTAAAACGGAGCGTTTCCGTGATTTTGACGCGATGTTGCGAGGTGGCCCCCACATTGCGCCCAAAACAACAATAAAAGCGTAATCAACAACGCTCTCGGGCAGTCCGCTCTGCAACCGCGCCTCTATCCCAGGCTTCGCTGATTCTACGAGCATGTGCAGAAGCATTTGGTTTTGAGCTCAAATTGCACTCATTTGGCAGGGGCAATCCTTTTTGCAAGTGTGTAAGCTTCAAAGCGCAGCACATACACAAATGAGCCAAACTCGGGTTCGAAGGAGGGGGGGGGGCACGCGATGGCGCGGCGCTGTTTTCGTCTGCTCTACCAGTGCTTTGTCACCCCAGATTGGGCGCGCTATTTTTGAAAACAGCCACATAATGGGTAAACTGTCCCACTGTAAGACTACCATCGCTCTCGGTTGTCCCCCCCCCCCTCCCCGCGCGGAACTACAAAATGATAAGGATCAAAAATAGTGAAATCAAGACAAACCGTTAATTGCCCCAGTGGAGTGCCACAAGGCGGGGTGCTTTCCCCTCTTCTATTCCTGATCTATACTATTGACTTGCCTAGAATCCTTAATATCTCTAAGAGCATTAAACTGCAAATATATGCGGACGATATCAAATTGTATGGGTGTTATGATGAATCTAATTGCGAGGAAGTTCGTAATACTCTCATGAAATCCCTCGAAAATCTGATGTTGTGGGCTTCCGACCTCGACTTGTCTATTAATTTGAATAAGTGTTTTGTATTTCACATGGGAAGAATAGCTGCTATAGATTATAGTGTGAATGGAGTCTCGCTGAAGAAGATGCGATACTGTTAGGGACCTTGGGGTCATAATTGACAAGAGTTTGAATTTTTCCTCCCACGTGGAGCATGTAACCACTAAGGCTTATGCTTCACTGTTTCCATTTTTAGAAATGTTCGCAGCAACAAGGCCCACATTCTTCTTCGTCTTTATAAATCCTATGTATTGCCACACTTAGAGTATGCCTCCCAGGTCTGGAATCCTACCCGCAGAAAAGATATTCGGAGGTTAGAGCGTGTTCAGCATACATTTACCAGACTAGTCCTTCTTCGGATGAACAACAGACTGTACAGGCGTAATTTACCACCTTATGATGAAAGGTTGCGAACTCTCAGGTTGAAAACTTTGCTTTATAGAAGAACAGTTGCTGACCTTGTTTTTGGATTTCAACTACTTCGTAAAGAATTGAACTTGACACCAAGTAAGTATTGGATTTTCAGGCCGAGTAGTGAAAGGTCTAGTGGTTTTAGCTTGCACTATCAGAACATCCCAAGAAGGATCCCTAGTCGACTTTTCGATTTTCTCTTATGTCGAGTGGCGCGATGGTTTCAGCGTCTACCCAGTGATGTTATGTGTTCTCAAAACAGTCAGGTATTCAGGAGCAGGTTGAAGAAAATTGATTTACTTCGAGTTTTGGGTCTTGATGATGCTTTGTGAAGTTAATTTCATTGCAGTATTTGCCATTTTGGCTCGCTTTTTTTGCTATCGTCGACACCTGCGAGCATCAACCCTGTGTCACGATCGTCAGTGAAGTTTCCTTCTTCAGCAGTATTACGGCTTGTCTTCTAACAAGGGTCCTCCCCACAAGTATTTTGTCTCCAGGCTGCAGTTTTTAGTTCTTTCTAAACCAGTTTTCTGTCCCGTTGACTTCGTTCGTTTGTAGCTACATAGTGAGTTTCTTTTCCTCTTGTACGGTTAGCTTTCTCTCTTCCTAGTGTGCTGTGTGGTCTTTAATGCCTTCCGGCTAAATCGGTGTACCGACGATACCACTTTAATTCTACTCCTTGATTTGCACGCACACTCTGTTCTCCTCACTATGCTCTGGTGGGTCGGAAATCAGATTGTTAGGGGTAGGGAATACCTAACATCCGAAAATCTGGTTTCGTGGTTCGACTTGCATGCCCTTGTGCTCTTGTCGAGTGGCGTTATCCCTAGCGCCATCCACCACCACTTCATTGATCTTATCTCATGAATTCGGAAAAGTTCAGAACAAGTGTGTGCTGTGCTTGCTCATACCTTGTCGGTTATTTGCTCAGGTAGCACCTTAAGGTTGGAAGTGTATCAACCGCTAGCATCCTAGGATTTCCTTATTAGCCTGTTTCCTCCCGCTTTCTTCACCTTATTGTGAGCGCCTCTGAGTACAAAATCGCCTAATTGAAGCAACCGTCGGTCTGTCAGTTTTGATTTATAATTTTGTTTACTTTGTGTTTTCGTTTCTGCTTCTTTTTATATTGCTGCCTGGTATTAGCCTTTTAGTTTCTAGAAATATTGCAATGGATTTTTTTTCTGCTCAACAATGATATTTCCTTTTTCCCTCATCTGGGCACACTCTTGTGAGTGTATTTTAAATAAATAAATAAAAACCAACGAAAGTAATATTAGCTGATCAGTGCGACAACTAAATTTGTGTAGTCCGCAATCACGTATGGGGCCCCGCCCCCACCCGGGTGTGGGTACTTAGGACAGAACGCGACTTTTTCGCTCTTCGCAACGCGACATCGCGCGGCAGGCTGGCGCACCCGTAGCGAAAACAACTACGGTATATAAGAACGCGCGATTGGAGCGCGATATTTGTGTCGGCTTTGATTGCGACAAGGAGTTTGAAGCTTAATAGCCATGGATTTGATAATGAACGAGGAAATGGTAACCAGAAGTGGACCGCTAACTAGCAGTGAAGGGAGGTAGGTTATTTTTGCAGAGATGGATGGTAGAGCTTCTGGAGAACCTGGAAGAGGAATGGTTGATGGACGTTTGATGAGACGACTGTAAACTTCTGCATAGGGGTTGGGGCCCTGATCATGAATATGACACTCATTTTTCACATTCGTGCTGTTTAACGCATACTTTCTGCTTTTCTAAGCTTTCTCACCTACAGCGCCTACGACTAAGCTTAGGGGAGGGAGTGAAACTCCTGAGTGGGTAAACCACGCACCGTGAGGCAAAAGTTGGAGTGTGTCAGACCACAGGGGAATGGCCTACCCACTTTGGAGCCCTACACTACTCAAAGGCTTAGTCCTATTGCGATCTAATTAGTGCGAGGGCGCAGACGAGCAGGAAGCAGGCGCCGAATAGCGCTAACAACAAATCAGGACCCCGAATAACCCTATACAGAAGTTTACAGCGAATTTAGTGGGAATCAGTTGTGGCGCCACCCGGCCCCAAATGGCGCCAGCGTCAAAAATGAGTATCATATCCGTGATGAGGACAGAAGCGTTCCGTAAAAGATGTTATACCCTTATGCAGATGTCTATACAACAATATGAACCCACAAAATGCAAGCACAAGCGACACTATTAAACCCTCGTTCACCGATAATTCGTAAAACACCATTTGTGTGGCATCGCCCGGAATCGTGTAAGTCACAAAACGTTTTCAATAATGAGACAGAATTAGTGATTCACCGCATTTATCAATACAATGGGTGTGAGCGCGGGCAAGTAAGGAATCAGAAACTTACAAATTCACGCATGCAAAAAAGCTGCTCCAATCGCGCGTTCTTCCATACCGTAGTTGTTTTCGCTGCGGGTGCGCCAGCCTGCCGCGCGATGTCGCGTTGCGATGAGCGAAAAAGTCGCGTTCTGTCCTAAGTACCCACACCCCGCCCACCCTGTCTCTCCGATATGGACTGTAGACTCCATGGTGAACTAAATACGCAAGCGTTGTACATCAAGACATGTACAAGAGATGGCACGCTTTCAGAATGCGTCATGGTCTTCGGAAATTGTTCGCAAAAAATCAAGAGCCATGAGCCTGAAGAAAACGGCGGATAATTCCTGCTTGATCCTACTGTGAAAGCTAATGTTCCGATACTGAATCATTGTTCGTTTCCTTTAAAGGAAGTGGTCACGATAATTTTCATATGGGAACGATAAGGGAAGCTATGTATTGGAGTGGATAGAGGTCCTGCCCAGTGTTACAACACGTGAAGTTTCAGTGGCAGTGGCGCCTTATCAACGGAGTGATAAGGCGCCGAAATCCACTTCCGTTCAGCAAAAACCAAGACTTATCGATGTGGAAAAGAGCGTGCTAGATATGATACCGTTATCGTTATCGTCCCGTTTTCATTCTGGAGTGCACCTCTTATCAAGCAGCCGCACCTTCTTATCTCATCGTATCATATCTTCCATGGGCTTACACTCGTCCAACAATTACTGCCTCACACCTTATCGATTGATAACGCGAGGGTAGCAAATCCAGCGTGGAAGCCAGCGTGACTGCTTCCTTTAATGTAAGGGTTCTTAGAATGGGATGGTTTTCCGCATTTCGTACTGATTCCGAGGTCCAATTTAAAAATACCGTCAAAAATGTCTCACTGCACCAAATGGAGAGAAGGATTTGCCATATTGCTGCTCTTGACCCGCAACCAATTTGAGGCTATCTGTTCCGTAAGACGAAAAACTATTCCGTGCTAAGACAAAGCATTAGACGTTCGAGCGCCAATGCATGAGAGATGCTATAAAGTGAACCCTCTGCCTTGTAGTGAAAAAAGTAGGGGAGAAGCAAAAAATCAAGCAAGAAATCTGGCAAATACCGTAGCCTTTCGTTTATTGCGGAACATAGATTACTTCCTCCTTGAACAACCTTCGTCGTCAGTGCATCGTAGACTTTGAATGAGTATGGAGGAACAATAGGTCTTGAGTGCATACAAGCATTTTCCAAGCGATTATAGCCCAGTTAAAGTGAAAGCCTAGCAACCAAGTCCGTCCTCTTCGCGGCTGACTTTTCGGGAAGTTATTGTAGTCCCATCGTCTCTCAAAGGAGCTCGCTCCTCTGTCGAGGTAAGGGTAAGAGAAACTCGGGGTAAGT